>UZAF01020339.1:0-18452 GCA_900617895.1 Haemonchus placei | reverse complement strand
TCGAAAAGGTTTGTTCTCGTGAAATCGATGTTTTCCTTCTTGTGATTCGGCATTACACTACGTAAATGAGCATTCCCATTGTTTCCTACGGAAAAATTCCCGAATGTTGACTTGGCGATATTTTTCTGCTGTTCTCGGCTTTTACGAAAGCATGAATACCCATCAGTCTCTTCTGTCGAACCGCTTGCCTTTTTCGGTTCACTTAAAACGATTTTGCCATGGAAATGCTCTCCCGGTCGGTAGGAGTGCTGTTCTAACTTAGCTTAATTTATTGCTAAGCCAACTGTTGAGGTCAATAAAATTTCGCAATATATCTGGCAGAACCCAAGATGCACTTTTATCCTTTGATCCAGATGATGGTTCCCATTCCTTCGTTTAGGGTCGATTGGTGCAGCAGCAACGTCAAAAGATCATGGAGTTTTACGAGAAGAAAGAGAAGCAAGTGGAACTCCAAAGAAAGATTCAGTCTTCTAACTCTCTCAATGAAGGACGTCTTCTATGTCTCAAGGTATGCACCCAACAGTCCATAAAGAAGAGTACTTACTGAGCCGAATTTTTGAAGCTAAGACAACTGCCGAGTGTTTGGCCTTAATTCCTTTGCCAGTAATTCCATTTTGATTTCTGAACGCTTACCCTCGTCAAGCTCTTTATTAAAATGCTCGTTCCTTCTATCATTATCTGATTGTCACTGCCGTTTTCGCGTTGAATTGGGCTATGATTTGCATAGCGTTTTCCATATTTTTTATGCACATTCCTAAATATAGAAACGATTTAGGCGCGTGAAGACCACATTCGAAATGTTCTCGATGAAGCGCGCATGAATCTGTCAAAGATTTCCAATGATCAAGCACGATATCCCGCTATTCTTAAGGGACTCATCATGCAGGTACGTTTCTATTTTTGTTTTTGTGAATGTTTATGACGCAATAGGTTTTGATCCACATTTACTCTAGTTCAGTGGCACATAAAATTTGGAATTACATCGAGTTTATGGAAATACATGCTATTTTTCAGGCTCTGCTTCAAATGCTTGAGAAGGATGTTCTTCTTCGGTGTCGCGAAAGAGATCTCAACCTTGTCGAGAAACTTCTTCCTGAGTGTCTCGATGCTCTTGAGAGGGAATGGGGCGAGAAGACTACAGTAACTTTTACCTTTCTTTGTTTGCTTTTAGTCTTGTTTTCATCATTTTTGCTCAAGAGAAAGAGGAGTGCCTGAATTATTATTCTGACGATCTTCGGTCTTTCATTCGTGGCCACAAAGAAATATTTATCAAGTATGATGGTTTACATTTTGTACAAACAGGAAATTCAGCATCCAGTTTCGTGATTTCCTCGCTCAAAAATTATGGCTATAGTCTCAAACTTGCTTTCCAGAGCATGTAAGGAACTTTTACAGAGTGCTGCAGAGTTGAATGCTGCTGTCGTCTACTATTGTTGATCTTTGGCTAGCAGTTTCTATCTGATCATGTTACCTTTTTATGCATTCTCTCTAACCATACATCTCTCATTCTGAGCTTCTGAATAAAACGGGAACTTCTGAGATCATCATGAGAGGATAAAACCTATTCTTACATAAAAAAAAGTCTAGATGACTCCAATCCTTCACGTTCTTCACACCTTTTTTCATGCATGTTTCCTGGTGATCTTTTGTCAATCTTTTTTTCTCCTGTTGCGGCGCCTTTGCCCCAGGAAACCTTGAAAAGGTAGATGGTTGAAGTAGACGGTAATTCTAATTAAACGCATATTACCAGAGTAATTTACCTACTCATTTGAGTCGTCCTTTAGATTATTTTTTGACGGTAGCAGTGCTGCTTATTCTTCACATTTTTAAAGCGGTCAGTAGCCTGGAGATCGCCTATTTCTTTTTTACAGTTGATGCCTCTACTTATCGATAATTATGGCCTTACCCTCACTACTCACTTTTTGCAACTTTCCATATTTTAATTTCAAGCATATTTATATGCTTACCGCACATGTAACGTTAAGGTTCGCTCCAGGTCTTCAGAATTATGTTGCATTCTAGAGGAATTAGAATTTATTGAAGTGTAGAATTTCGAAACGTTCTCTTTACCCGCAGCCCTCCTCAAAAAAAAAAAAAACTGAAACTAACTGTTCATACGAGAAGGTTCAGTGTTGCATATAAATGGTTCTTTATCATTCAGAAATTTAGTTTTTTCATAGTTCGGGTCATCTTCCTGTAGGTTCAGTTATTTATTTTATGTGACCTTTTATTCTCGCAATTTCAGGTGAAAATCGACAAGGATTTCCTGCCACCAGAGGCCGCTGGCGGTGTAGAACTTTCCGCGAAGGGAGGTAAAATTAGAGTATCTTCTACTCTGGAGAGCCGTTTGGAGTTGATTGCTAGTCAGGTCAGTATTTCAGCATTGAAGTAGTGTTGTACACACTGGGTCGTCTCTAAGGTTCTTGATATTTTCAAGCATTACCATATCTTCCTATGCTACTCTTGAATCCGAATGCACCCTGTATCAGACTAGCATATCTCTTTTTTTGGTGCGAAACATTTATGTCAATAATGGCTGGGAACCGCTGAACGTTCGTTTTTCCCACCTTGAACACACGCATGGTTCGTGGTTCGGTTCCAGGGTTGATATCCGCCGAGCCCAACAAAGCCATCCATCCCTCCAGGGTCGATCCATTGGTTATACTTGCTGGGAGGATGAAAACACAGATTTATTTATCGGCTGACCACCACAGGTCATTGTATAGGCCAAGTACGAGTTCACCTCTCACTACAATTCTAAATGAATGTTGAATGCGGTGGCACATCCCTTAAACGGCGTTGGTTAAGCCGAAGACTTTGTTTTCATCCTAATATTCGGGGTGATGGGCACATTGTTGATAAGAATAATCACATTTACCGCGCCTGAGATCCGTCGAATAAGATGGATTTTCTCGAGAAAAAATGCGAACTATGGTATATTTGAAGGACATGATGATACCACTGTCATCCTTTCAATCTTTTGATAATTTTTTTTCTCGCGTCATTATCATTGACAATGTTTCTCCTCGTAAAATGATAGTGCTTTTTTGAAGAGTAGTCTACCCATTTTTTAAACATTTTTCAAAAACTTCTCTATTCCGCAGGAAAACAGTCATTCTGCAGTATAGCTTATTTTAAGAGTTTGACTAGCTGTAGGAGCTTAGGGAGACCTTTTCACCTTGAGTTTCAAATTTTAGGATGATACTAGCAGTTATCATGTATAATATTTAATGAGATTTTCCAGATTGTTCCACAAATTCGAACTGCCTTGTTCGGCCCCAACTTGAACAGAAAGTTCTTCGATTAATCGTACAGTTTTATCTAACTTGAACGCTAAAATGGACCTGTTTTATTCTTTCTTAACTATGAATCAATTTCTCATACATGGCATGTTTCGTTCGTGCTGTTTTTGTTTAGATGTAGCTGAATACTGTGTAGGTCTACAGTCTACGTTAGTCTCGAGTCTCTACCGCTAGAGACCCGTTTTATTTCCGCCAACCATTCCATGATTGTGCTTGTATGTGATAGAATCCAGTGTTAATCGAACTCGGAAAAAAATGCGACAATTTGGTCATCACTTAGATTTGTATAGGCAATTTTGTATTTGAAACACTGTCTTTGCGTGTTAAAGAAAATTATTTTGTATCTCAAAAATTTCGATAAATATTTGTACGCATCAATTTTTCTTGAAAACAAGGGTTAGAATGGACCTTATACGATTGCCTCAAAAGAATCGATGGTGTGACCGTGAAAAAGGTTGTGAAGGATGTGATGAAAACCACACAGAACTGTTGAGGTTGGTTGGGAGTGCCTACTTTTTATCGCTGATTGTATTCCGTTGACAACCGTCATTATACAGGGGTCCTAAAATTAGGGGGGAAATACATAGTTGATTAATTTCACTTCATTCGTCTATAATTAATTGTACAATTAGGTCTTTCAGCAATCTCGAAAGTTACCATGGTAAGGCTTCTGATCTCTTTGACACGGTGAAGGCTTACCCCATGCGACCTGCATGCATGCGCGATGCAAGAGCCTTAACGGAGGACAAACTTCTTAAAATTCCAATAAGGGAAGACCATGAAACGTCACAGAGAGGCAGGATCAGCCAAAGATGGGACCGGTGTTCCTAAGAATCAAGCTGTTGGACCAGTCTTTTCGCGAGTCAGTCGTTATCCTCATCGATCCATCTGAGGAAGTATGGTATGGGAGCTGGAGGTATCGAATTGCTATTCCTATCGTATGCAGAATGCCGCCGTGAAAACAGGCAGCAAAGGGTCAAGAGATGTTAAATGTGCTGGCCCGTTTCAGTGAAGATGCGTATTCGCATGACTTCTACGTGTGGTTCCTAATTGAGAAGAGAAAGTGTCGAGTTTGCGATCCTAGTATAAGTTCTTAAAAGCTGGACCGAGAACACCTGGGAAGAAGTGAAGGAGGGATACCTAAGTGCTTGTGAGGAATTCAATTAGGCCTCGGGCTTGTATTCATGCTCAATAGTCCCCCTCAACCTCAACTTCAGAGCTCAAATCAAATTTCAAAATGTAAGCGCTCAAAGTTGCGCAAAATTTAATGGGAAAACGTTCCCATGACTTGACATAGTATCTTTCTCAACTAAATAGTTAACTACCGCGTGAAATCGAAGAGGCAAAGTATTCTCGCTTGCGTAGTGATGATTTCTTGTTGGTTTCGCTTCTCCATTGTCGCTCGGACTCGTTCCTGATCGGAACAATTCCAACAAGCTCGTTTACCATATTCTGCTGTGAAATAAACGTTCATGCTTGATCTGATTCTGTGCTTCAGATTAGAGGTCGTAATGTTGCTGGGATCATCAAGAAATTATGCGTCTAAAACGAAAGTTGCGAAGAAAGTCGCTGCTGTGATGAAGAAAAAGGTTCGAAGAGTTCTTAATCGAGGAAACCAACAGTGAGACTTCTGTTTATGAGCATTTTTTTTAGGTGAAGAGTGCAGTGTATGGTTGCGGATTGTCGGCATCCGGTGCGCTCGCTATACCGCAGATGGTTGTAAGTGACTATGTCACATCAAGAGAAGTTCATAAACCGCGACGAATTACTCATATGAATACTCGTGGAATCAAGTACATTGCCGCTGGATTTGGTTTTTCTTTATTCGCCTCTAAAGAGAAACTTTTCGGTTCGGGTCTGAACAACAAGTAAGTCTTTGACGTCGACTTTTTAAAGTTGATTTTATCGATATCTCAGGATTGTTACCTTGGAATTTTCATTACAAACAGTTCTTTATGGTGTGTTGGGTAGTACGTTCTGCAAAACTTAGTGAATCATTTTCTTCAAGAGCTCCTCCTCGTCCACTGGCTGATCGTGGTCCACGTTGCCAGTTTAGGGCTGCCAGTGCAGAGTAGCGTTTTTATTCTATCCAAGCTCTAGCAGGAATTTCTCACATCAGTGAAGTACAGTGCAAACAGAACATTCTAGTTCTGCTGTCTGATTCGCTGAGACAGCCCTGCATAGATCTTCTAATGGTTGTCATGACATGAAGTATTTTTTGTATTTTCCAGGTTCCAAATCACCAGCCATGTTCGAGATACGGGCATCAAACTTCAGGAGTATTATATCAGCGCAAAACGGATCCAACTTCCTCCAAGCAAGTGACTAGGTTAGAGAAAAACTCCATCCATAAAATGTAATGGTAGACTTTTAGAAACCACAATCTTGTCGATTTCGTCAGGTCGAGCACATTCTTTAGTTGCCACAACATCTGGTGTATACGCATTTGGAGACAACGCTCTCGGACAGTGTGCACAGGATCCTGAGAAGCACAAGGAAGTTCATGGAGTAAGTAGATTTTCTTTATCACCCAGGTTAGTATTCACTAAAATACTTCAGTTGAGGGACTCGCCGTTGCCTCTCGTTGAGATTCCCAGCGATTCACCGGCAATTGCTGTGCACTGCTCACTTGACACTTCATTCGTCCTCACGAAAAGCGGTGAAGTCTTCGCGTTTGGTTTGAATGAGGATGGACAGTGTGCGAATCATTCGTATGGCGTTCAGTGGAAGCCTACGAAAATTCTAGGTCTGTGTTTCCCTTTCATTTTCTTCACAACTTTCCTCGAACGATTTCGTTTCAAATTTTAATCTCTTTTTTGTTTCATTTCCGCATTTCTGTATGCTTGTTTACTTCTTGACCGGGTTGATCCGATCAGCTTACATTTCAAATGAAGTCAGCTATGGTGTCCTATTCACCCTTCCGAGTAATTTGTTAGATTAGATTAGGAGTGTACATTCCGAAAGGAATCAACCAGATTTCATGGAGCTTTGGTGAATGACATTACCAAAATCAACTTGTCCTATACGAATTTTGCGTTTCGTTTTAAAATTCGTGGCCTTCTGCAAAGGAACATTGTATCAAAGGAGCAGCTCCATGTTTTCTTTTTCTTAGTTAATATCGCTTACATTTACTGGCCCTTCCCTTGATAAATTGCAATTGCAGGTAAATAAAGTGCACTACTGCGATAGTGAGAGCTTCTTAGACCGTTGCGCATTCGCATTTGAAAAAAGCAGTCGATTCGCCAAACAACAGGGCGGTCCCCATTCCCCGACTCTCTACCATTTGGAAACCTGATTACGTGCGATGACGTTGCTTCCATGTGGTTGCTGAGCAACCATCTTGAATATTGTTTTTCTTATAATCTTCTCGCCGCTTCACTCGAAGGCATAAAACCCTTTAAACTTTTCGACGCTCAGTTTCTCATTCATAGGCTCTATGTTTTAGGTGATGCTGCTGACGAAAAGATAACGTCGATATCGGGCAGTTCAGATACAATAGTGGCATTATCTGAAAAGGGCGAGCTTTTCTTGTGGGGCCAGTGCGAGTATGGGCAAGCTGTATTAGGTTCGGGCGATGTTCAAGTAAGGGATAGTATCCGCGTTTCGTATTTCTTCTCCAGAATTATTATTTCATTTGTTTAGTTGAATTTGTCCCGGTACATTCCATTTCCACCCGGAAAAATCTTATCAGTTGGATCAACAGCTAGCTCCTGTATTGCGAACACAGAAAGCGGAGAGGTAAACATTCAATGTTGCGTTATTTTGTGACGTTGTCGTCGACGTTGAGTTGTTTAGCTATTCTCCATGCTATCTCTGAGTAAGGCATACTAGTCCCACTATTTTAGGTTTATGTTTGGGGTGTTGGTCTGATTGGTCTCGGCCCAAACATGCAGAAACTAGATCGCCCCACGTTGATGGATGCGCCACTTTTTGGGAATGACAAGGTAGAGTCTGACGTTTCGAACGGGGTATTCATCATCTAGTTAAGTAGACCAAGCTAATTGCTCGAACTTATAGGTCCTTAAAGTATTCGCAGGCAACACCTCATGTGGTGCAATCAATTCAAATGGCCGTCTTTTCATGTGGGGTCAAAATAGGTGAGTCAGATTGATTGGTTTTTTCTCACTTCGGGTATTTGCTTGGGGATTATGCCTTAGATGTTAGATAAAGGTGTATTCGGTATTGGTATGATAGTTGATATTAGGTGAATTTCTTTGGCTACTAGCCGACTTTTATACTTTTCAAACAAGCGGTGATTGTCCCATGAATTGATCCACGCCTTGTGCCTTGAGGCTGCAGGGATTGGCTCGATTCTGTTTTGATAAGGTGTAGATACAGGGTATCTTACGGAGCTTTATTATTGTAATTATCTCAATATTGGTACTCATTGTATTTGTTACGAAACCCATGTATTTGTTATGTCTTCCGATCAATATGTTTCGCAATTACTTATCTGTTTCTCATGTCCATCTTAGGATCTATCTCGAAAGTGTTACTGTATCCTACAGTACTGCCACTATATAAGGCGGTGAATCCGCCCATATCGCTCATATCCGTCTTCTCCTAACTGCCAAGTAGCAGATCTTATTTTTCGTTATTCTGTGACAAAGTCTCCATTTGTACTTCATCCCCTAGACAACCTCTACCTTATTTAATCCGAAGGCATTTTAGATTTGGTTTACTTGGACTGGAACATGGAAACGACCAATACTTCCCACTCGAAGTTTTCTTTCCATATGATGTAAAACAAATTTCTCTCGGACCAGACCATTCTTTATTCCTGATGAGATGAACAAGTGTCTCTATAACTCTATGCCTGATATAAGAGACCTCTTGAGGTCAAGGCCTTATAGCCTTTTTCACTCATTGTTGATTTTTTGCCTTTTTTTTCAGAGCTGCTATCACCTAGGGTGGCAGTTCGGTAGATCAGAAATTTTCTTGTTGGCTACTGAGTTTGAGCTAGGCTCTCGACTATGTGCTTGTATATCTTGCGATTCACATTCATATTGTTTGTTGTTTACTTGGTCTCAGTCGCCTTTCTTTCAAGTGATAGAGAGCTACCTTGTTATAGGTTTATTACATTGCATTAGTATTTGAATATTTCGTTGTGCTGCCTAAGCCAAATAAGATTTAGATTAGAGAACTTTTGTGGCTTCCATTGCACCAGGTGACTAAACCTAATACCGATAGCTCTAAGGTTGTGTACTTATGAGACTAGTTTTCTTTTCTCCTTTTCCCAGCGCTGCAGCATGCGCCGGGAGGGCACAGAGTCTGCTGCCTGATATATTTTTTGTTCATGTGAATATGGTGTAGGGTGCGAACTCTGTTCTTTGACTATTTCCGGCAATTTTGTGAGGCTTTAGGAGTTGGAAATTAGAGATGTCGACTCGAATATATGAAAGGGAGAAGTGGACCGATGTGAATAGCTGTCAGTTCAGAATTCAAAAAAATACAAGCTAAACTTGCCGATTTCACAAGTTACCCTTTTTTCCGGTTTGGAGGCTGAGAAGTGGCGCCGCTACCACACACATGATACAGGAATTAAGTACCAAATCGATATTAGCGCAAGTTGACGAGCTCTTCATCCCTCCTGAGTTGTTAATTGGTAGCATTTTGTTTAGAAAGATATACTGAACGATAGACAAAGCATAGGTTCATGGTAAAGTTGATCTACGGTAGCCACTGAGACAAATGTTACTTCAGTTATGGTCCCAAATGGTATACAAATACGTGGCGCATACCAGAGAAACTAACCAGCGATACGAACTTCTCCTTTTTTCATTTCACTCATCGAAAACCTGGTCCAGTCCGCAATTCGCTTAGCACCCTTCGCGTGTTCCGAAAGCTAAGGATCCAAGGGAATGAGGAATTAAGGTGGAATACAAATAAATGGTTTCGAGTGGGTGTCGCTAGCGTTGCAGGGGATGAGGATACGGTAGTGAACAATCTGGGCCATTTATGTTCTTCAGGTTCCCTAGAGGACTTGTGAGTATGCAAAATTTGGAATATCGGAAAGACATCGGTCGAAAACAGTTCGATTAAGCAGGGTGTTTTGGAAAGGGGCAGGCTTTGCAAGGGGAGCCGTGTCAATAATTTCGGACGCAGCCATCTAAATTTCACTTTTTATCCGAACAGAAAATTCCCAGTTTACAATTTGTGCTGCTCAACGGCTGAAAATACTTGTAGGATGCCTTATAATTTGGTAACAATCTCAACAATCACAGCAATATCTNCAATTGAAGAAGGGAACAGGGAGTAAAAAAGACTACTTTGATTGCAATGGGAGCCGTGTCAATAATTTCGGACGCAGCCATCTAAATTTCACTTTTTATCCGAACAGAAAATTCCCAGTTTACAATTTGTGCTGCTTAACGGCTGAAAATACTTGTAGGATGCCTTATAATGTGGTAATAATCTCAACAATCACAGCAATATCTCTTCCTCGGCTAGATGCCTACTTAACAGCCGTTTTTTTTAGTGAGAATAGCATTTGCGTAAAGAACAAAGAGAATAAAGATTATACCACCAGATGTCAGAAGTTGTGCGTGCGGCTGGTCTCGTGGTATTCCGAAAGATAACGAATCGCGTGGAGTTTCTGCTTCTCCAAGCAAGTTATCCTCCTTATCACTGGACTCCCCCGAAAGGTGGGACCTTTTTTCTGCAAAAGAAATGTCATACTCTTACTTAAAAACAGTGCTTATGTGCTAGGTCATGTCGATCCTGGCGAGGATGAATGGGTGGCAGCCCTACGTGAAACGAAGGAAGAAGCTGGAATTTTGCAAGATCAACTGAAAATCTATGAGGATTGCCATGAAACCCTTAGATATGATGTGAGTAGTCCTGAACCTTTCATTTAATTCAAAACAGAAATTTCTTTTTATTGATTACATTCTGACTTCTGGTTATGAATTCGTTATCCGTTTCTGATCCTAAAATCCTGTCTACATGCTGCATCCGTCGAGATGTCTTCGATCCATCCCAATGACCAAGATACGCCACGCGCTTAATTTAAGTTTGACCCATTCGAGTGTTTGCTCACACCGTATAGCTGGTACCAATGCACAATGGGTCTCGTGACTGTGAGTATTTTCCTCGGAAATTTGTTTCCCACAGAGCAGACCTAGTTGGCAATTACCGTAATTACGCACTGAATATTCAAGTGTGACCCTTACATTGCGAGCTCCGGCCCACGGAAGACGCTGTTCTCCGTTCGAAAACGAGATCATACAACCGAGTGTCTGTAGCCTTTGTACTCACTACATAGTCTTTCATGAGTAACTTAGTGGTTGAAAAGTGAAATAGATGAACTTGATATGTACCCTGGCTGTCGAGAGTTTCTCTCAACTTTTAGGTGAAAGGAAAGCCTAAGACGGTGAAATACTGGCTGGCACTACTGAAAAATCCGGATGATGTAAAACTCTCACATGAGCACCAAACATGGAAGTGGGCTGAACTTGACGAAGCCGTGAAAATAGCCGATTATGCGGAAATGGGAGCTTTGCTGCGGAAGTTCAAAGCATATGTGGATAATATGAAGTCATAGTTGTGGATTTGTATTTTTAATATGTTCCTATTACTTAAGATTTTGATTTTTCTTTTGTTTTTTGATCTGATGTTGATGTCTCGAGACTCATTGTGTGTGAAAATATGAAGAGATTTTAATCTGAAGTACGGTAGCCAAACATAAGTGCAATCCTTACAGTTTGTGTAGTTACCATGTGTGATATATAGCAAAGCGAAAATTCTGTATGGGAACACGCTGGTCAACCTATCTCGAAGTGGACGGGAGGGGGGCTCTGTTTTTGGCGGTAGCCCCGAATCGCCTCCCAGATGCTTCCCAGTCACTCAAGCAAGCTTTTGGCTGATACAGGATACCAACTGCACCCGCAGACTCTCCACACACGTATGCGTGGATACACCCGCGAGAAACAGAGAGTATAACGATCAGCACAGCAGAAACAGTGAGTCCATCCCCTTAATTTCACCTGCGTTTCTGGGCGACTTTTGGTCGGCGATTAACTCCCTATCCTTCACCTGGAGCGCCCTACGTAGCCTCGTCGCTAACCGGCTGGGATCCTTCAATAAGAGGGAACCCTCAGTGAGGGAGATCCGTAGCAGTTAAGATATGGCCAAACTAAAGTAATAGATGAACGATATGCCATACCTATCCCGAGATTCAGGTCACAGCTACGACAGTTCAAAATACACCAAATTGGTGTATTTTGAAGTTCCTTAGGGAAACTCTTTCTTTCTAAGTTTGGTATGAACCTATTTCACAATCCTTGAAGTACTTCATAAGAATTGGGCAGCTTCTAGAAGTAGTCTAAGAGAGATGTTCTACGTTTGTTGAACCGAAGCTAGTTTGGTTTAAAGGTCCTGTTCTTGCCACCTTGAGACTTTTTATGTTCCGTTCCAAAACATTGCTGCAGATTCCACGTACGGGTTTCTATGTACGGTTTATGCTTTAGCTTGATATGATTGTGGGTTCAACTCTCACGAGGTTGTTGTAAGATCTACTGGCTGACGTTTCTGCAATATCGCCTTCCTCAGAGCCTTAGAAGACCAAAACAATCTGTGCATATCCGATCAAACACCTCTGCAGCCCTACTGGAGTTCCAGACCCTCCGGGGCACGTACGTAATCTAGAAAGGGAGCTATTCACCGTGACTTCGTAGGGTCCGAAATCCGGATAGATATCCAACTAGGCCAACTAAATCTTCTATCGCACCAGAGTTTGTTAAATGGTAGCAGACTAACCTGCATTTTAGAATTCAGCCCTGACCTCAACACCGCTGCCCACCACAACTCATGAAATTTTACCGAAATAAAGACTGAGGACCAGTCAATCTCACAGAAGAAGAAGACCATCGGAAAGTAGAAGAATTAGCAGCAAACGGTGAAAAGAACTTTCAGTTAATTACCTTTAGAAACTATGGCAAAAAGTTAGTTATGAATAAAACTGAATCAAGCAGACCACCGTAACTTTTGATTGACCATAGTGTTGTGAATTTTCACAGTCCACGTCCTTCATGTAAGGTTTCAGAGCTATAATACTTAGTTGTTTACGTTCCTTGTTTGACGGAAGTCTATAGCTTCACCTTGAAAGCTATCATCCACTTGGCCACTTCCTCCATAACTCCTACGTCCCGTTAGCGGGATCCACTTCTATCACTTTCTACAAACTACCGCCAGTGTCATAATCCTGCTGCACCTACATATTCATGCCAAATTTGGACGCTCTAGGTCTAAATTAGCTGAAAATTTCTCGCAGGCCCTCCTTAGCGAATTTTATAAGTAGAATAACTTTTTGTTGTACATTTGGATATTGTAGGTTGTGTCACAAGGCAAATAAAAACTTCATTGGCTTTAGCTTTAAAAAACTATTGGCTGTTGAACACTAGAAATTCGTAAATCGAGAATCCTGAATCGTATCTCATAAGAAGCTTAGACCGACTTTTACTCTTTTGCAAAAATTTGTGATCAGTCGAAAACAACTTGGTTCAAAAAAGCGGTGGCGATTTATTCATATCCGATCTGCCCTACCCTGTATGGGCAAGTAGCGCAACTCTTACAGTCATGGAGTATTCAAGTTTCGGATCAACAGGGGTTTGATATCACTCCCTGCTATATTTTTCAGGTCAGGGGCGTTTGCTCTCATGACGCACTGATTTATGGAATCGCTGAACTCCATTGTACAGGGTGCGTTGTGGATATAGATTGTCTCAAAAGTACGAACCGAAGGACTGGCCATAAGAACATGGGGGGCGGGGGCACGTTTCTAGATTTGAATTACCGTGAGTAACTCATGAAGAAAGATTCATGAATCATGTTCGCAATTGTTCAAATTGATGATCGCCGTTTCCCAGGCTGACAACTTACACCAATGGAGTCGCACGTCGCGGTTCTTATGGGAAATCGCGATATTCCATTCAATTTCCTTTTGATGTACCAAGGACTGCTGTGGTGGTTGTTCATTGGCCTTCTAGTTAAACCGTCTATTCACTTCTGTGACGCTTTCTGCTTTCCATCAAGGCCACAGGACAAACTTTCTCTTTCCAAAGCTCATTTACCCCTTACGTCACGATGTCACATGTCTCATGATATTCCAAATGGGCTGTTACGTGACCTTTGAGAGTTCATTGGTGTGCGATGTCGGCTTTTTCTGAACAATGACAATCATCAATTTGAACATTTGCAAACATTTGATTCGTTCGTTCGCTGAATTTGTCTTCTTCAGTTCACACCTTGAAACCTACCTATCTGTTCATAAATAATGTTTATATACTCATTTTAGCTGTTAACGCATCTCTTGAAACCCCTTCGTAACCCCTCTCAACACCTCACATTTTCCAGAATTGACAATGAACGACTTTCAATAAATCTTGGCATCGTGTGAGTCTCGAATATTTCCGATTTCTTCATACCTTTCCAACCTTAGATAGTATTCTGTCTGTTCATAGCAAGTTATCCTCGAAAGAGGTAAATCCTTGAAGTCTAATTGTAAGAAGCACATTCTTAGATCTTAGAAAAGCGAGCCTTCCTGGTAACCCTCCTGATGTGCTCAGAGGCACATACCAATCAAAACCGTAGTACTGGAGTGTATCAAAGAGAATTTATTTATTTAAAAATTGTCAGGAGAAGGAATTTAACAAGCAACCGTGAGATCTGGTAGAGCCGTGTACACTTGAAGATTATTAGGAGAAGGGTATGGGCCATATTGGTGGCTACAGAATTTTTTCACTAAGTAGATTACCTGCAAATGGGCCTACCAAGGGCTTTGTTTTGTTTTTTGATCAGCTCATTGATGATTTGCCTTTTACCCAGTGTCTATGTTTATAGCACAACCGGTAGGCGTGAGTATGTGTAGGGTGGTTACGGCTCCCAACAACACACCACGCAGCGAGGCGACTAACCTAAAGGCACAGTTCACCATAATTCCCTGTTGCTGGCTCGCGGGGCTTTCCCGCCCCACGATCAATGTCATGTCACACGAGTGTCGAGGCGATGTTCGCTCCAGGACCCACACACAAACAGCTGACCAAACAAACACTGACAAACAGCCTAGTAATAAGGCGATGATTTACTCATATTATTTTGTTCTCTATTATTCTTTTTGTGTTGCGATCCCTAATGCAATTTTCAACAAGAAGAGGATGAAAAAGGTCGGCTATGTTTGCTGTTACTAGGGTTATTTGTTAGCTTTGCTGATGAGTGAATGAATTTTCGCCTGCCACAGGCAGTTATTCGCACCAGGACCGACACGTACGCAATGACCCACATTGTGTAGCCCGTCTAAACGCCCCACTCTTCTTCATCCTTCTGGTCTCATTCTCGTCCAGCTTACTTTTTAACGGTTTTTCGAAGCCTTTTTTTCACTTTAGAAACACCGATTGACGCAGTTTCCTCGCCTTTATCGCACTATTTTCAATCTTATCTTCCATTTTTCGTCATAATCTGGATTACCCAAAATTATAGTGAACGGTGCCTTTAAACACCCATTAACCGCAAGTCGATGTATGTGACGAGACATCTGACTAGAATTGCCCTGTTGTGGAGGGGATCATGTCTAAAGTTGGACATCTTGTCTGATCCCGGTGTTACAGTAGTCTCGGAAGATCTTCTGTGCGATACTCTTACCCCACTTCTTGTTCTAACGAACCTCATCAGTGTTGCCATATATGTTTGGGAAGTCGCCCTAGTCAGGGCCTGCTGATGAGCGAAATCAACGCAGAGAAGAGTTTTCGAAGCTATAGGGCTGTAGCTGATTGTACACAGATGTCAGTTTGGGTGGTCGATTTAATGCCCGGGCGACTTATTGTTAGATCAAAGTTCTGATGAAGGCGGACTTGCCCAAGGGTCGGCCCTATAAAGTTTGAAATCTGGGAAAGGCTGAAAGCAAGCATTTATACAGTTTTGAAGCTGTTTCAAGTTAGCATTGAACATTAAATGTTTAAAGAGACAATTCACGATAATTTTGAGTGCCCTTTTCAAGTTGAAAAGCGAAAGTGTTGAGGTAGAGGAGTTCAGTGGTGGCGGAGGAAGCGAGAAAATCCGACTACTTCGAGGTTTTTTAAAAGTAGCGGAAGTCGAGGTTAGAGGTTGTACGAGACCGTAGTGACGGTAATGGCATACAAGTGGTGTTTGGACTAGATTTAACTTATTCCCATATTTTAGATGACTTCATCAGGCCGAGATTGTCCGAAATGCCTTTCACTATCGCCATGGGTTATGACAAGAAGTTCAAACTTCCTACATGAGAGTCTCTTGAGATAGTGCAGCCTCTATAAAGCCGTTTAACTCGTCCACTGTGGGTGTGGCATTTACACAATACAATCTCTGGCCCCTCATTATGCTCTATTCAGGGAGTATTCGACCTCATAACATCAGGTATGGTACAAGGGATAGCCTCAAATCCATACAATAAGGAAAGCTCAGGAACCATTCTTATCGTGTACTTTGCCTTTAAATGAGAGTTGAGGCAGAGAATTTGAGAAAGGAGCCATCCGTAAGCGAAATTCCCGTTCTTCTACACAGAAAAGGTACGATTTTCATTGGAATGATGTCTAGGACACCAATACAGAATGTGAGAGAACAAAGGATAAAGTCGTCATCAGCAAAATCGCGTGTGTCCTTCAAAATGTTTTTCATCACTACAAATCTCCTTCGTTAGAAACATTGCCATCGATTTTTATTGATTATTTTTCTTATTTCATAATAATTACAGATCAATAAATTGATGGTAGGCACTTTATCACCTTCGCTCTTGCAAGGCGCTCATACAATGACATTCTCAGCGAAGGGCGCAAATTTCTGCACTATATGATATTTTTCTATCATTCACTGCGACCCTGTGACCCTGTCCCCCTTTCTTGTCTTAGTTGGGTTAAGCTTGTTATATTTTTAAAATAATCTGCTTAGCTATGAAAAATGAGTAAGGAGGACGAGGATGCGCCGCATGGTTCTTCTTCGTCTCATATAGCCCAAGTTCAAAAACCGTATCAAACCTGCTATCACTGGATCATGCTTGTGATAGTGCACCTCTTATCACTACACCACCTCCGTTATCGGGAGTATAAATTCACCAAGTTTTTTTATTAACAAACTAGAAGCGCTTAAAGAGCAGTGAACATTTACCTACAGCAGAAACCTTATGGGTAGAGACGTTTAAAAGTTTTAGGAAAGAAGGGGGGGGGGGGGGGNTCTGAGACCACTAGCTTTTAACCTTAAAGTACTAGTGTCATGAATGCATCGATGTCTCCTCCGCTGGCTTCCAATTCATTGTGAAGGCATTCAAACGGCTCTGTTATTCTAAGTAAATCAAGTGCTCGGACTCATGCTAGTAGGAGGTTAACCATAACCAAACCCATAAGCATTATCCAAGTAATTCCAGAAGCTTTCATTAGTGAAACAATCAGAGATGTTTAAAAGGAGCTCCATTTCGGTCCCTCTTGTTGACCCTCTATCTTTGCTGTTTCACAGGAAAAATGATGGAGTGCAATGAGGACTCTACGAGCAGTTTCGTCACTAATTTATTATTTTTTAAATCCTTACTGACTGAGTTTTGAGAGGAAGTTAGAAATAGTTTACAAGGACGAGGGGGTGTTTGTTACACACTGGGCCATTGTTCAGTCCCGACCTTGATGGGCATTGGCCTTTCTTGCTTCGAATAACTTCCTCCATTACCATCCATTGTTGCTAATAGAGCATGATATGTTTAATAGGAATAATTTGATTTATTCATTTTTTTTTTGAAAGAATTCAAATTTGATCATATCTATTGGGACAGCGAACAATGGGGTTCAGCAGCTACAGATTTTATCAGGGTACCGCTTTTTGAACCTTTTTCAGACTAGCAAATCAAATTTTAATGGTAGGTATGATTTTGTGCTAATCGAGTTTGCAGCCTTCAGACGTTTCATCTTTTGCAATGGGTTGATGAACATCACATGCCATGGGAATGATTTAGAAGCACTTCCAGACTTTTTAGGCTTTTCTTGTGAACGGAGCGAATCATACAGTGGTGCTCGCCATGAGAGAACGCGTATGTATCTAGGGAAGGGGTGACATATGAAAATTGATTTTAATTTATCAAAAAAATTAATGAAATATTTTCAATCTTAAGAACTTTCAACCTTGGATTTCTAGCTTACAAAGTGCCCGAATAATCTTTTCTAGCCAATTCAATAGAAATATGCCACATCGAAATTTTGAGCGGAATGAAAGTAACCAGTTAGTGCTGGAAAGGTCTTCCTTCCATCANGTGCTGGGAAGGTCTCCCTTCCATCAATTCGGAAGCTTTTTCAGAGTTTTTCGCGTTTTACATGTGGACATCGGTCCTCCGAAACAATCCTGGTGATACTGAAAAAAGACTAGCCAATTTGTTCAGTGCAGAATTGAATTTACATCATCCTTACTCGAATCACCGTAATGTAGTTCTTCTTAGTATTATAGTTTGAACAGAAAATCCTTGGTATGATAGGAAATGGCAAAGTAACAATAATGCCGGTCGCAAATCAATTTTTGAATCGTTAAGAAGGTAGCGTCGACAAAAACTATGCAGTTTGCATGATCGAAGGTGTTGAGGTGGCCTCTGATTTCCAGTTCTGATGTTACACTGTCGTTGATGTCATTTAATTCGACGTTGGTTTTTTTAACAGATCAATTTCTATGCACATAAATATTGAACAAATGATTATAAGTAGTGAAGGAGCACTCTACTGATAGCAGGATCCTCCCTTACTCTAGTGTGTCAGAAATTTTTGGAAAAAACTCAGACTTCGTTCTCAAAATTCTTGTATGCATTGCTGCGTTGGGTGAGCTATCAAAGGGGAAGGATTAATTCTCATCACATTGATCATATCCATTCTCTAGGATGGGCCCTGCATTCAATTACAATTCTAAATTAATGGCGGTTCAAACGAGTGTGTGGCCCATACAATGAGTTGTTGTGGCCAATGTACAAGACAGCAATTTCTTTGAATTTCTTCTGGTCAACGCTCTCATCAGACGGTTTTGGTACCCACTAACCAACTCCGGAGGGGTGGAAGGCCTCATTGGTGGCCGCTGTAAGGAAATGGGTTTCTATCACTGGATCATGCTTGTGATAGTGCACCTCTTATCACTCCGTTATCGGGAGAATAAATTCATCAA
>UZAF01020338.1:0-11957 GCA_900617895.1 Haemonchus placei | reverse complement strand
TTAAAACAGCAGTTAACAAAACATCAAGTCAAAACAAGTACTATCATGTAAAGCTTACAGCTTATCGGTTCTGTGCTGATATCGGCCGACCGGCTCAACACGTTGTACGTGTGAGTGCTGATAAGCTATGGCATATAAGCCATTAAGAAGGCGAGGGCAAGCGGGGTCTCGGTAGTGTAAGGGATAAGAGCACGGTCCCCGGAAAGGACAAGTACGGGTTCGAGTCCCGTCCGAGACTGGAGTTTTGCCCACAAATCGCCAACTTTGTGAGACTTTCGCTTCGCGCACTGCGGCGTTAAAACAGCAGTTAACAAAACATCAAGTCAAAACAAGTACTATCATGTAAAGCTTACAGCTTATCGGTTCTGTGCTGATATCGGCCGACCGGCTCAACACGTTGTACGTGTGAGTGCTGATAAGCTATGGCATATAAGCCATTAAGAAGGCGAGGGCAAGCGGGGTCTCGGTAGTGTAAGGGATAAGAGCACGGTCCCCGGAAAGGACAAGTACGGGTTCGAGTCCCGTCCGAGACTGGAGTTTTGCCCACAAATCGCCAACTTTGTGAGACTTTCGCTTCGCGCACTGCGGCGTTAAAACAGCAGTTAACAAAACATCAAGTCAAAACAATGTAGTTTGTTTATTGACCACATTATATGTAATGGAATGGGCAGAAATTACTATTCTAATCTATTGTGGAAGTTGGTTATTGTATTATGTAAGCACCAAAACGGTCAGTGTCCTCTTAGCAGAACGTAGTCTTCTGAACATCAAGGTGAACGAATCGCAAAAATTTATAAACAAAAATGTAGGCAAGCAAAATATAGAATTATGCCCACAGTTCTTAATTTTTATTTCTTATTCGTGCTCTTTCGTGATTGCTGACAGACATGATCTGTCGAGATTATAATAATATGTAATCAGGGCAGTTAGAAGGTGCCTCTGCTGCAGGTTTGTCGTTAATTTGTTCTAATTGTCGTATTTCGCTGTATCAGATTTTTTTGGCATACATGTTATTTGTTCATTTTGTGCATTAGATGTTATGGAAAACGCAGAATTAGTTATGCAATTTGTAGAAATCATTTGAAAAAACACTGTATATATATGATGAATAGTTCACAATAGGCATTAGGTCACAAATAACATTTTGCAGTCGAGTAAGGATTAATCCAGGTATCACGTAGGCAAAGAATGCTGCTGTGATTGTAGCTCTCTGCCTTTATCTCAACTGACCTTTATATAATAGAAGCGTGGAAGCGTGAGTAACGAGTGGCGCATTCTTTCTCTGGGTAGACTGCTCATAAAAGTCGGTGTCCGCGGCCATCCTTTTTGCTAGCGTTCTCGTTGTTGGTGTTTATCGCAAAATCTTACATGCACTACAGAAATTGTACAGACTAGATTATGGATTTATTCCCTTCATCGTTTCTTTTGCAAGTCTCTTCAGACAAGCAGAATGCGGTTGGGATTCTTGTCAACCATTTTGAGAAGAAAAAGCGGAAAATCGATGTTCCAGAAAGCAAACATAATGTAGGCTAGAAGAAATGTTTTCTGAAAAACGACAAAAGTCGACAATTCGAAACTCAAACTTCGACAGCTTGGCACAAGCACATGAGACGAGCTAAGAAAACCATGCAAAAGAATTGTGAAATTACAACCTAGTACCTCCTCGTCATGATCTTTGCATCAACAAATCTCGACACAAACCTTATGGCTGGTCGCCAGCTTGGATGAGTGAATACTTGTTAATTATTATTCTGTGCTTTCATAGCGGTAACATCCTCGTTTACATCTTACATCATGAATTTTACAACGTTATCACCGAAGCCATTGCAAACCACTGATTCACCCCCACATTTTCAGTGCAATGGTCTGAACAAGTAAGAATTCATAAGAGGCAAAACAAACTTTGCTTACCTAGAAGTTCGTCAAAGCCAACAGAATCGAATAAAGTTCTGTCACTGATAAAATCAAACGAGGTCCTATCACACTTTTCATTTCAAAAAACACTACGGTGATACGGATTCAATGCAGATAGTAACACAAAACCTAATAACACAATACACAGTGTCACTCCACTCTTATAAAAGGCCCATCATCTAAAACGCCAACACCCAGAAAAACTTCGTCGCATGCTATGAAGCTTCTACTGCTAAGGTCGAATACCCAATTGTAAACAAGGGATCCTGTGGAAAATATAGGTCCACTATTGCGCTCATGCAAATGTTATAATCAGATAAGCAAAGACTGCAGATCATGCAAGACTTAGTCATAGAGAATTGATATACTGCCCGAAATGGAGCATATCGAGGAAGAATCGAACATTCATACGATAATGACCGACGCGAAAGAGCTCGATTATATGCCTAAGGCACGATTCGATGAGGCGAGATGGCTTGGAACTTCACGCAGTGCCCAAAGCTCGCAACGAGATAGCGTGGGAAAGAATACCGGAATTATTTCGGACAATAGCACCCCACCCAATAACAGGTGGGGGGGGGGGGGGGGGGGTGGGGTTGGGGAATCGCTCAGTAAAGCTCCTACCAAAATTCGATAGGGATGGAAATTTCCCAGGCTCTATCAATCAAATGGCTGAATGGGGACTTCCTATTAACCTTAAAAAGTGTCCGTGCTACACATCGGTGTAAGTTCTTCGTTGGACTATGAAATTAGAGACATCAAACTGGCCTGCTGTTTATCTGCCAAACACTTCGGATTTACTTACGGCCTAATATCAAATTCTACTCTCATATACAGTGCGGTAAACAAGCTTTCACCGCTTTGCTTGTCATCCTCCATTCTGCGCAATGTGCTGACGAACCACCATAGGACTTTAATTCGCTTGTAAAAGACATGTCCTCACTTATCCTGGATATTGTGCTCAAGTATGAAACTCGATGCATAAGAAGGGGAATGCTAAACTAGAGAAAGCCCAGAGAAAGCTCACGAGGATAATGTTTCTCAGCTGTCTGCTAGCACGGATTACAGGCTGATCCCTAGTTACGAGGATCGTCTGGGAATGTTAAAGAACAGAAGTGTAATAAATGATCTCATTTTCTGCTTCCGTATTATTTGCAAAGAAATAAAGCTCAAGGCTAGTCAGTACTGGGTCTTCCGGGCTACATAGTAGTGCTAGATCTAAAAGCTTCTCATTGAAAACAAAAGAATATTTATTATGGCAAAGCAAAAGAATAAAGAGTTTAAGCCAAGACTTAAAATTCAACTCGTTCTTCTTCCGGACAACGAGGTGGCTGAAAATGTTTCACGAGAACTTTTTATTCGAGTAATGTTAAGATCTTCAAAGCCGAGTCAAACATTCTGAATGGAGTTCAGGTAATCGATTCATAAGCTTGTTCATTATCATGATAATGTCATTTGCAAGGCTCGCTAGGATAGCTCCCTTTTGGCATTTTGGTATCCTAGTTCCGGCACCTCTCGACTGAAATTCTGCGCCGCCATTATTTCTCATGAATCCGTTTGCATTATCCTTCTGCATCTCTCTATAGGTAGCTTTCACTTCTTCTCATTGTCCCTATTTGACTTTTTTTCTTACTCGATGAACTTTTTTTAGTGACCTCAAACTTGCAGTCCGTCGCCACCGCTGTTGTTGTGCAGGCAGAGCCAAAGACTGCTTATCTCGATGCTCTAATCTAGCGAAACGTCCGGCTTAACGCTCACTTCTTGCCACTCAGCCAATAGCATACAAGTGGGTTCCAGGAGATACCCATACGCCGAAAATCCAACTTTCTTCTAGGACTTCTTACGAAATGAGGGAACTATGCATGGCCGACCGATGAGATCGCTGGTTATAAGGAGATCTTCGTCGCACCCTCTATCACTGCAGCTTCTGGAGACTGGTATACACCAGTGATTTTGTCCCCTCTCCATTCCTAAGCTCATTTTGCAGAGTTGCGGCGAGTGAGTCTTTCGCTATTAGTTATCGCGCACTCTGTGCAGTGTATAAATAAATAAATACTTAGCAATTGATGATGAACTTTGCAGTATTATTTGTGACCTTTCTATATGTGAGCACCCATCGGTCATCTTGGGAGATTCCAACTTCCCAGATAGCGATAGGTCAAATGTAGCGTCATTTATAGGAAAAACTGGCTCAATGGGTTCGATGGATAATCTTTTAGTTCACAATTTCAAGCAGTTTGTATCGGAGCCAACAAGAAAAGAAATTATTTTGGATTTGCTTTTGGCCAATGAAGAAACCTCGGTAAACAACATCAAACTGAGCCACGTGTGGGCAGTATCGATCACAACAGCATTTCAATTTGTCTGGTAAGCGGTACCGTAAGCTGCATTCTACGGTTTGCAGGGATTTCTTGAACTGTGATTTTGTGGGGGTAATTGCTCACCTTGCGTTAGTTGCTTGGAGGGATTCCTTCGAGAATGCTAGCTCTGTTAATGATAATTATGAAATGTTCCGCGGTGTTTTGCAACATGCTATTGACCACTGAATTATATGTTCCTCTTAAGCGGGTTTATAGATTCAGAGCTCATCTTCCATCATATCTACAAAATATGGTTCATCGTCGGAGTTGTTTATTCTACGCTGCTGAAGCTTCCCAGGATAATCGGGACTGGAATAGATTTCACTTGTATTCACGAAAGTTTGATCACTTCTCAAAGAAATACAACGTCTATCGCGAGAAGAAGGTTCTTAATGGTAGAAATAAAGAAGGATTCTACGAGTTATTGAATAAGAAGCTTGGGTCTGTATGCAAAGTCCCTTGAATCAAAAATGACGGAAATTTGGCAGTTTCTTATGGGGATAAAGCCATTCTGTTAGCGGATAAATTTCGTCAGGTGTTCTCTCACGGTATGATTCATTGCCCATTTTTACTCCTATTTTCCCCTATGCCCATTTTTACTCCTATTTTACCCCTATGGTCGATTTCCTCTGGGTAGCTAGTACCAAAATTCTTGAGCTCTTGAGTGAACTGCCAGACTCTCTTTCTTTAACACCTAATTTCGTTCCATCAATGTTTATGAAGAAAATTGCTCATATTGTATCGGACCACGCGGCTAACCAGGGCTTCCCTCCTTCTTATGGTTTCGCCCGGCTACGCCGGGCGCTACTCCTTCCTGTGAGAAATTTGCTATGTGTAAATAACACTTCGGAATCTCCTTTCTCTTTGAAAGCTCTACACCCTCAGTATTAGCTCCGAATGAGGAGCGATTTTTTCTTTAAGCTATCTCCGCTGTGTCCAAATAGAACATCGCATAATATCACAAATGCGATTACTCAGAGAAAAAAGTATTCAGACTTCACCGCGGCTGAGTCTACTATGTTAGCTACCATCAATGTTCCCAGCCGACTCCTTCTGTCCTCAAGTTTCAACGGTCTGGGTCCGAATTAACAGTATTTATTCACGCCCAGCCCTTTGGGGCGGAGCTTAGTCTTGCAACCTTCCATCAGTGTTCCTGTCCTGCCTCCTGTATTCTTCCAAGTTTGGTCGCTTTAGGTCCGTTTTGACATTTCTCTGCAAGCCCCGACCCCTGAAGAAGTTATGAATTTCTGGCGAAACTGTGGGCGGAGTCCGGTCCTGCCACCCACTATGAGTGTTCCCATCCTGCCGCCTGTACTCCTACCAACTTTGAACGCTCTAGGTCAAAATTTAAGTTTTTCATACAAACCCGCCCAATGTGGGCGGAGCTCAATTCTGCCACCTTTTATAAGCGTTCTCATCCTATCTTGGGTACTCCTACCAAATTTGGAAGCTTTAGGCCCACGGGTACTGCAGTTATGATTTTCCGCACAAACCCCGCCCCCTGTGGGCGGGGTCCGGCCCTGCCACCCACCATAAGTGTTCCTATCCTGTCGCCTGTACTCCTACCAAATTTGAACTATTTCGGTCGACGGGAACCCGAGTCATGAATTTCCGGTCAAATACACACACACATACATACACACACATACACACACATACACACATACACACATACACACATATACATACACACACATACACACATATACACATACACACATACACACATACACACATACGCACGCATACACACACATACACACACACATACGCACACATACACACATACACACATACATACATACACACACACAATGACTGGAGTGTTCACCGCGACGATACGAAAGCTTGTGATGTGATTTACTTTGACTTTTCCAAAGCGTTCGATGAGGTGGATAATGCTAAACTTCTGTAGAAATTGGTTCAGCTCAAATTCCATCCTTTAGTTTGTCGTTGGTTGGAGAACTTTCTCTTTTCGAGGACGTTTCAAATCCGCATTGGGTGTTCCTTTTCTAAGGTGGTGAATGTTAGAAGCGGTGTGCTCCAAGGTAATGTATTATCACCTGTTCTTTTCGCTATATATATTGTGGGGCTCTCAGGATTACTAGAAGGATGTGGTACTATTTGCAAGTAATTTGCAGATGAGATCGAGGTCTATAGGAAGTTGTAAGGCAGTGAAGATACAGAAAGGATTCAGAAGGCTTTGGACTGCATTTCCGATTGGTAATGTGAATAGAATTACCTCTTGCACCGAGAATATTGTTTGTATGAGAATTGGTGCTTCCACCAGTATTTTGAATACCTATCGCCTTGGTGATCAGGTTCTTACTGGGTCTCTTCTGTCAAAAGCCTAGGCTTCCAATATGACAGTAAGCTTAGTTTCTCTGATCACTACGCGTCCATTTTTAAAAAGGCTATCTTCCGAACATAAAAATACTTGAAGGGTTTAGCGATTAGTGATAAGGAAATTTTATTGAGGGCTTAAAAACCTATATACGTCCCATAACTGAATGCGGTACGTCTGTTTTCTGCGCATGTAAGATGAAGGCCCAGTTAATTGAAACAATCCAGGACAATTTCACTCAAAAGCTGGTTATTAGGTCTAGTGATGTTGCTTACGCGCAGGGGCCTCGACCGGATTCCAGGGATAAAACTTTACATTTGCATTGTTTATGTTCTCGTATAAAGGGTCATGATGCATGTGTGGTGTTCAAATTGCTGACTGGTATATTCATATGCAACGCCAAAATCTAGCATTAGGCGTTTCAGCCTTACATGCCATGCTAAATGCGATGTCATCTGTAAAGCGGAGAAGACGTAAGTAGCGGACGTCGACCTTCACTACCATGCATCCCCATTCCACATGACGCATGACCTTCTCGAGAGCGGCACTGAAAAGTTTGGGCGACACGGTATTGCCCTGTCGAACCCCTCTCTTCATGTTGATGATGAACTAGGTATAGAAGGGCAAGATCCTAGTCGTGAAGTTGTTGTAGAGCTCACGAAGCATCCTCATATTTTGAGTAGGATTACCCTAGTTGTCCGGATTTCGATTACCGTTTTTGTCTCAACCTTATCAAAAGCTTTTTCGAATCGATGAACGTAAAACATGACGACATTTTGTGCTCCCGCAATACGTCAATGAGACTTGTACGGTGTGGATGTGATAACTTGCGCTCTCCACAAAACTGCTTGCTCGCATGGCTGTCCTTCATCTATAATTCTCCCAATACTGTTAACGATGACTGGTGTGAAGAATTTATAGATCACAGACAGCAGGCAAACAGCGATAATTGCCACTTTCGTCTGGGTCTTTCTTCTTATACAACAATACGGTCTTGCTAGTTATCCACGAAGCGGACACTTTGCATTCCGAAAGGTACCGCGTGAAGAACCTGCCCATGGTTCTGACAATGCCTGTCGGAAGCCTCTTTAGATGTCCTGCTTCCATCCTGTCGAGACGTAGCGCCGTACCATTCCTTATCGACGTGATGACATGTCGAATTTCGGAAGATCGGAAGAGAGAACTGAAGGGACGACGTATCCGTGCTGCTTAAGGTGGTAGGTAGGCAAGTAGACGTGGCTATCGAAGAGTCAGAGTCAAGGTCGTAGATAACCTTCTCCATCGCCCTTCGAGATGCGGCAACTGTTCCGTCAGGACGCTGCTATTCTCTCTTTCAAATCTCTCCATCGCTTCCCTGCACAACTTCGCAAGTTCGGACGTTAGCTGGTTATTGCCTGCACTCGCGCGATTTAACGCTGGCGTATCAGCTCAAGAGTCTTTGAGAAGAGACGCTTCTTGACATCTTCGAGACTTTCAGATTTCCTGGCGCTATCGTGAAGATGTTCTACGAGCAGGTCTTATTCTTTATCGATGTTGTCCCCGACGAAATCTTCCCACAAACTCGCCAATGAAGCGATGTGATCCCAACTGACAACAGTCTTGGAGCTCTCTCTTCGCACCTCTCTCTCCAGGCACCGAGTCCATCGGGAATGGGAGAGCTTCTGAAGTGCGAGTTACCATGGGTAGTGTGGATCGACACGATAAACTCGGACAGCCTTTCTTCCTGCTCATTCCATTCCGTGAGTTCCGATGTGGAGCTCTTCAGTCGTTCTTCTGTGGCCAATCTTGGCGTTGAAATCACCGACGATGACATAAAAGAAAGTATGGTTTTCTTCGTGGAGCCTCTCCAGACCCATATAGCATACCTCCAGCTCTTCTTCGTCGTAGCTTGATGTTGGTGCGTATACAACGAAGATTGTTAGAGTTGGGGTTGAGTCACATCTTCTTGATCACAAGCGTCCGATTCGGGTTGCCAAGCTTTCGTACGAATCGATGTTCATGGCCAAGTGCGTGTTGACGAGGGCACCTACACCACCGACGCCTCTGCTGTCGTATGTTCCAAGAACAGTTCGTCTCCAGTTTCAAAAGTGGCATGTAACGGGCGGGGCCTTCTCGTCTCGGTCAGTCCGATGACGTCGTACTTGATCTTTCTGGCTTGCATCATCAGATCGTCGATGCACACTGCCGATGCAAGCGTTAGTGCCTTGAAAGTACAGATCACCGTCTTAGCCCTTCTCCTTTTAGGCAGGGCGTCGTAGCTCCGAAATTTTAGCATCCTCTGCCGAGTGGTATTGGCCCTCAACGTTGCCGTATTGGGGCCCTTCTCAACTTCAAGGGAACGAGACCCTTTTCATTACTGTTTTTGACATACAAATATTCACTTGTAGCTCGCGAAGCTCTAACACGTGGGGGCCCACTCTCAGCCGCGGGCATGCAGGCGTGCCGTTAAAGTTATATACAAGTATTTTGTACATAAATATAATTGAAAAGGATAGTGAAAGCTCCAAACTCAATATCATCGAACAGTAGAAAACGTTGGCCAGACCATACAAGCCGACATCTGATGGTAAGACGAAAACATGTGGCAGAGCAACAGCGACATAGTTAGGCTATTTCATGCAGCAGGTACTGTACAAATTTTTGTCGCAATTGTGTGACCGTTCTACAGCGACAGAAGTTTCTTCAAACACCTCTGTCATTGCTATGGTTAAACACCGAAACACACCGAAACAAAGTACTGGAAACCTTATATTCCGAGAACTCTGGAGATTTTCTCACTTTGTTCTCCGACGATGCATTATTTTACACCAAAGGTGTAGATTATTTCGAGCACACTATGTTTCAATACGACTATGTGATGAGCGCTGTAGCTTGCGCAAACCAAGCAGGTTTCTTTTCTTTCTATTATACGAGCCAGAATTTCTGTGCGCTTGCTCATCGGCCTGCTGTTTTCAGTGCTTAGCACTAAATCGACTGATAACAATTGTACCTATCAGTTCTTGATACAGCGGAGATAGCCGTGTTTTAATTACCACGAAATCAATTCCAGTGAGTAAAGACCAAAATCCAATTCGTTGCCCAGTGCGTGTTGGTATGTATTTTATAGAGGACATGAGCTTTAATAACATACTTTGCCATTTTGAGCAGAGCGAGGAACCGCTCTATCCTCCCACACAATGCTTTCTCGAGTCCAATGGAAAATGTCGCAGAACGTCTTTGCCATCCTTCCACCAACACGATCAGTGTTAACTAAGCTCTATGAACCGATTCATACTGCACGTATTAGGTTGAGTCATAAGTTCTCGGACAATGCGATATTGATTACTTCTAGAGATCACAAGAGGTGACGAAGTTGAGCACGCAAGGCACCATTAGACAGAGTTTGAAAACCTCTTCCAAAAACATATTAACAAACGCACGTAACTGTTTGATTTCTTGCCATCATGACCGATGATTTCAAGCCATCGCAACTTTACCTCCGCAACACCATCCTATTTCTTTTTTTATCTGGCCAGGAACTTGCGGAGATCGATAAACGTGTGAAGGAAGTTTACAAGGAGGATGCCTCTGCTAGAAACACAATTAACAAATGGCACTCGAAGTTCGCGTCGGGCGACTATTTCATCGAAGATGAAAACCGTCTGGGACGCCCGAAGGAGTTGGATTTAGACCTGCTGCGGAGCCAGGTGGAAACCGCACCAAACTACTCGTGAACTGGCAATCTCTCCCAGGGTGAGTCAGTCCACAGTTGTTCGTGGATTGAGTCAATCGGCAAGGTGCGAAAGCTCGGTCAATGGGTGCCCCATGCATTGGAGCAGTATGACATGGACCGCCGCGCCGACATGGCACTCTACCTCCTCACGCTCAAGCGCACCCACACGTATGTCAACCACCTAGTCACCGGGGATGAGAAGTGAATTCTTTACCCTAACGTCCACCGGCGTGCTCAATGGGTTGACAAAGGCGCGCATGCAGAAGACTTCCCCAAACACAACGTACACGCCAAGAAGGTCATGCTCTGCATCTGGTGGAGCGTTCACGGCGTTGAATAATGGGAGCCGCTAGACGAAGGATGTATGTACAGTGACCGCAGACATCTACATTAAGCAACTGAGCAACTTGAAGGCGAAGCCCGAAGCTGCGCGTTCACAGCAGCACGAGATTTGCTTCCAGCACGACAACGCACGGCCGCACATTGCAAGAGCGACCAAAACTAAACTAATGAATTTCGGTTTGACAAATTTACCACACCCACAATATTCCCCAGACTTGGCTCCCTAGGATTACCATTTTTTCCCATCTCCAACGTCATCTGGATGGTCGAGACTTTCAAACCCGCGATGACATCAAAATGGCACTCGAGCAGTTCTTCAAGGACCAGCCCCCAGCGTTCTGGAGCAAAGGCATCTACGATCTGCCCAAGCGTTGGCAGAAGATCATCGATGTCAATGGGAATATTTCAGATGATTCGCATTGCTCGTTCAAAAATGGTAAGATAAATATCATCCCTGTCAATTTGTCCGAAGACTTAGGACTCAACCTAATATTTTTATATTTACAGCAGCTCACATCACTTGAAATCAAGATGACCCACTGCTGGAAATCTGATTATGTGCATTCAAGTTTAAGCATGAGTCCAACTTCACTACAGTATAATGCATTTCGAGGAATAATACTGTTAGAACTTAAAAGCATGACACTGTGATGATTCTTAAACATAGTGTTCGGAAGAACGAGTATTATTATGTTCAAGAGATTAATAAAAATTGCACCTGTAAAAAGACATCACTATCACGATTATACGCAATTTTCTATAATTTACTCATTGAATCAATCAATCTTGACCATGACTCATAACACATGAGAAGTGGCTTGCTTTCAGCTGGCAGACTGCACAGGGCGAAAACATGGTACAAAGACGCCTTGCAGCTGGCTAAGGACTACACACGTGCAACCACGAGCCAAACAAAAGAGCCGCTATGGTCCAGCCGAGTCGTCAGTCAACAGCTATGTATCTCGCGACTTCAGTTTCTTTGTTGCAGCTGTAACGCGGTTCAACATGTGATCTCGGCGCATCGAGCCTTGCGCGACTGGAAACATTCACTTCTCTCAACTTTCTCATCCCTTATCTCAACTTTCTCACAAAACAAAATGCCACATTCCCGTCGTGCGAGGCTTGATGCCTCGCATATATAAGCACGCCAGAACGAGGACAGACGAGAGTTGCCTTTGATAATTTCAACGCTGTCCTCACGCAATCCACGCTTTTATTATGCTTTTTATAACGCTCTTTATAACGCTTCAGGAATACTCATTTATTTCCTTGTGCCCCATACGCT
>UZAF01020337.1:0-18467 GCA_900617895.1 Haemonchus placei | reverse complement strand
CCCCCTTGCTGCTTTTCTGATAGTAGGAGCTTGGTTAGGTCAAATACCAGGCAGAAATCGAGAACGTCGCTGTCGGTCTAGCAGTCTGGTCTGATTATTCGAAGGCGATATCCCAAGACTGAATCAGAAAATTTCCAAAGCGCTCACTGCATCAACACAGGACGCATAGGCATAAGAAGCATAGCGAGCTCCGTAGATATAACGAAATCCAACGATATCCCTTCTGCCCATCCTTCTGATTATGTTGCGGGTGTTAAGACTAAGAGTTTCGTTGGAACCTTTTATGAACATCTCACTGTGGCTCAGTTGAATTGGATGGAAATTGCGATGGAAACGAGAAAGCGAACCAAGCAATATTTATTACGCAGTGCGCTTAACAACGTATCAGAGAGTGAATGTCGACGACCGTTCCCTTCAGTGTGGTCCACTCCCGCCAGCAGGAGGTGAGAGGGAATCATCGCCTGCTATAGGATATTATACTCCAGCGGGGCGACTTGAAGTGTGGCTGCTTGTTGAACTTGTGGAGATAGCTTGATGGAGCTGCTTGTTGACAGTGTGTAGACAGTTTGACGATGATGCAGCCCCAGAAGCGGTGTCGCTTATGAGGCTATTGTGTTTGCCCGCGTTGGTAACACAGACCACAACCGCTGCACTTCACCTCACAGGCGTCCTCATGCCGTGGTTTTCATGCATTTCAGACACAGCTGCACTTTTGCAGCCTGGGCAGTACGTGGGATCGGGGCACCTGCCACATCTGTTGGTGAAGTGAAAGTCCCGATTCTCGCTGTTGCGAGTGCTCAGACCGAGGGTCTCATTGGACCCTTTTTAGGAACACCTCGTGGTGTTTCATTGGAATTGGATGGAAATTGTGACGGAAACGAGGGGGCGAATCAAGCAATATTCACTAGGCAGTGCGCTTAACAATATATCAGAGAGTGAGTGTCGATGACCGTTCCCTCCAGTGAGGTCCGCCCCTACCAGATCTGGAGTTGAGAGGGAATCATTGCCTACGATACGCAGACGATGATAAATTATACATTCACAATTTACACAGAATTACTTGTCTTGTTCCTTATTTCTCGGTCCCTTTCTATCATTTCTTTTCATTCCTTTCCTATTCTTGTTGCCGCGGCGAAATGCTGCTTTTCGTTTTAGGGCAAGTCGTTGGACATAAGCACCTTCAAACAATGATAGCTCAGCCAATATGATTGTCCTGCTCTTTTCAACTCATAAAGCCCTGTGGAAATTGGATGCTTGTTTAAACATTCGAAAGGGTAGTATGTGCACCTAAACAAATCGAAAAAAACTGTATACCTATCTGTGAGCTGAGAGCAGTATGGTTAACGGAAGCCGCCCACTTGTCCGTCTCGAATTACTTGGAATAAAAGGGCTGCCAGTTCAAGTTTCTCATTCCACCTCATTTTCACCATATTTTCCAGCAAGTATAGATTATTGCAACATCTCAGAAATTTCTACCAATTAGTATCCAGCTTGGAGAGGCATTATGATCAGGAATGTATCTTCACTGCTAAACAATAGGAACCAAGCGACATGCGAAGTATTTGAAAACATGCAGGGAGTTGTGAGGAGATTAAAGAATATCTCGAAGTGTTCTTTGGACCTAGGCCCAAGATAACCAGCGGAAGCAATGACCATGATGCCCGAGCAATGTTCTTCGCGGCACATGAAAGTGCAAATGAAATTGAGGGTGTTGGAGAGTTTTGAGTTCTTTCAGCGAACAGAGATGATGGGCGTTGCCGCTGGTAGGGAATCAAAGGTTAGGGAGTCCGAAAATGCGATTTTGTGATGGCATATGGATTAGCTTGGTTGGTGGAATGGCTTGCTTCATGCCCTCGATGGGGTGAATCTGATGTCTCGCATTCGGTATCACTAGAGGCCTTCCATGAGATGTACAAGAAAACGCCAGTAACAGTCACAGTGGAAATTAACCTACTCCCGAAGCATCTTGCATGTTTATAACTAGCATGCTACCCAAGAGTGGCATAATTATTTTTTGAGAGATGTGCTGACACAGCTTTCTCCGTTGCCTCTCCTAAACACGGCGATAGACAGTCGATTGGCTCCCTCCCTCAAACACGGCTTTACATAGGCGCCTTTCGGTTCCCGATCCAACTGCTTTCTTCCCTTGCACTACGTTGTGACTTTCTGAAGCATAATCTTATCGCTGACCTCTGGTCGTCACATTTCAACCATTCAATCATTTGATTTCTCTCGCCCTCGTCGGTCAACACCAACACTAGCCTCGTTCGCGAGCATTCACCATCGTATTTATGTAACACCTATTATGTTTGCACCACGCTGGTGGAGGGAGAGCATCACGTTATGTAAACCTCACCCGTCTATTGCAGCGAACGTGATTTTTGATATCAAATAGAAGCCAAATGTTTGTGACATTCCGGAGAAAACGGTCCTTCCTATGCGTTCAATATTTGAGACCTTCGTGGTTGGTCGCAGTTGCGATGAATAGAGGTGAAAGAAACGGGGTTATGAGTCATGCTGTTTCACGTCGGCAGCCTTTTCTATGGTGGACATCTTTCCCACTTCAAGCGTTTCCCGTACAGTACATATGTAGATTAACTTCTGTATACTTGTGCACTTTTTCCCTTTGCTTTCTACCATAGAGCGCCCTCCAATATCTCACTAGGCCGCTTCGCAATTCACTGTATACAGGCGTTCCTATTAATTTAGATATTAATTTTTTTGGAGTAAGCTGCTGCTGTTGACTGGAGAATTTTCCTTTCCAATTTCATACAATACTCTCAAACCAATGAAGCACTTTTAGCAGGCTATCTTGACTTTGGACCATAAATTATTTCAACTACTTTACCACTTTTTAGGGACATTTTCTAGACTTCAGCTATATGACTTCCTTGTGCATCTTGCTTCTCCGTATTCTTTTTCATTAGTTTATTGGTTTACTTTCGTGTGCACATCTCACATCACCCAATTACATTTCATATATTCGGCCTAACAGGGCTAACATAGTGTGTTAAGTGGCACCTGGAGTGTTAACAGATAAGTGGGAGTAATGAAGGTAGGAATAATCCCTTCCCATGCTACGATCCTTGAGAATTTCAATAGAATTTCTCTTCCCAGTGTCGAAAATGAAAAGCATTTGAAACTTGTTTCGCTGAAGTGAGCCCATTCATCTTAATTCTGGACATCCATGAGGAACAGAATTGATTAAGCAAGACAAAAACCTCTACAGTCAAAATACTCAGGAGAGTTGTGTCTAGGGGGAAGACAGGCCATGGTAGATAATGTAATCAACTACGCTGCTAAGGTGCGATAAGTAGCGATCTTTCTATGTCCTAAGTATCTTCGCATTTGTTACACGTGTCCTCGAGAACGGAGCAAATAGTACTACCCACAGGGTCGTTCCTGGAAACATTGAACAACCGTATGCAGGCAATGAGAGGAGCTGTCTATTAAGGCAGTGTGTAAGACCACGCAGGGAAAGTGAGCGTATGCACAGTGAAATGGTTAACACTAAAAAAGAATGCGACGGTAGGAGCGTCTTGAATTAATTTTCCCAACTCAAATGTAAGCGTAGTAAGCCATCAAACCAGGCAAAGTTAGAGCTATTGCTTGGAGCTTATCCCTTCTTCGAGTGTTCTAGTGGATATCTTATATGTATCAACATACCATCGGAATCTGCCGAGTGACTATTTTAGTGCTCGAAAAAGTTGAATTTGCTACAACGCTGCAACCGTTGTAGGGCCAGCAGAGGAAAGCGCTTGATATCGGGGGATATGATGGTGAGAAGAAATCAAAGCGAAACCTGGATCTCATTTCTCTTCAGATGAAAGCTCCTGCCCTTTCTTTGGGATAAGATGCAACATTTACGGGTCCCATTGTTAGAGTTTTCATGAGATTCTTTGGGTTTTTCCTCAAAGATGAATAATTGAGCTTCTGTCGCCTTCACTAAAACACCAAGAGAACTCGTCTTCTTTGTGCATGTACGTCGGCTGGGGTCCTTATCACGTCCTATCCAGATCGACCCGACAGCGTCCCTGGTGCTATCCGTTGACGTTCCAGTTCATCCTAAGAAGAAATCTCAGGAACCGAGTCACGTGAACAGTGCCTCTAGGAGCTCGAGAGCTGGTATGCTTTTCTGACTGTAACTTTGAAAGAGGACTAGAAGTGTTTAGGAGTCCCACACGAAAATACTGTTGACGCGTTCCGCAATTCATTACAGCTGCAAAATATCGTAAATATATAACGGCAGAGATGGTGTAGTAGTTAGTGGCGCACTGTTACCACAAGCAGGTCCGTCAGTAGAATCCCGAATCGATTTTCGACCAGGCTGGCCGAAAGTTCCATCCCTCGAGGTCGGCTATGACACGAGAATTGCCTGGGAGGATAAATTATCCTCACTCGTACATCGGCTGGTCACCGGAGGCCATTGTATAGGTCACACATGCATTCGATACGCTGCTACGATTCTGAATGGAAGTCGAATGCGGAGCGCATGCGGAAACGGCATTGATTAAAGCCAATGACTTTATCATTTTTACTTTATCGCATCTAAATAACTATGAACATTGAGTTTTGGGACCGTTGCTGTAGCAGAGAGAGGGATATGGTGAGATACTGCTCCTGTTGGCCCCTTACCGCTACCTTTCATCGTTGTCACCTCAATACTCGAGCGAATATTCATGTTGCTCCCTATATTGTGAAGTTGGTAGGCTAGTTCGATCCGTCCCAATGTGATGGTGGCTCTTTTTCCCTTCAAGCAATTGTACTGCACAAATCAAGCCTAGGAGTACATGTCGTATCTCTGCTCTACATACCACCGTCTGCAAGTTCCTAACAACTAAAAAACATATTGATGCGATTCCCATAGATCCTTTCAATGAGAATCTGTTCGGGGAACAAATTTTCTCAAAAACTCATTGACGAACGAGTATGTGGCGCATGCAATAAATTATTCATATGACAGAAATTCTTACTTCGATGACCTCGCAAAAAAGATTCGCTGCTACCGATTCCGATGATTTGGCAAGACGTGGAGACATTGTAATCCTATGGGTGTGACGCCTTCACAATAAGAACAGAACAATGAATCCCCTGCCTATCCGTCCAAATTGGTCTGCCCCCTTGCCTATAACTTCCTCAGTTGTGATGGCGTGTTCTTGAATGTTTTGCTAGGAGAGTCATAAGTCTTCGTGATATTCGTTTACTACCAATATCTTGCTATTGTCTCTATTGATTACCAGTAATGATTTTGGGCTGTAGAATCTCATCAAAAAGTCACAATCGAGGAACAGTTGGAGTGATTTTCTGAAACCCAGTTGAAGATGTAAGAAGTGAGATTATAGGTGAGTTACCAACAAGTAGTCCAAGATTTTTACAAGTGGGATGTCTCGCCCTGTTTTCTAGAGAATATAGCAAAAATCCAGGTTATCTAAGGGTTTAGGAGCAGCTTTCCTACAAAACCCTAGTTCAGTTCATTTGTGATACCTTTTTAGGTTGAAAAGCGGAAAAGTTGATGTAAAGGAAAGCATCGGTGGGGAAGAGAGCGAGAACTTCCTACTTCAAGCTTTTCGAAAGTAGTGGAAGTGGGAGTTGTACGAGATCACCGGGACAGGAATGGCATAAAAAGGGTTTTTGAACGAGATTTAACTTCCTCTCATCGTGCAAAGAGCCGACTACATCAAGCAATAACTGCCCAGAATTGCCTTTCATTGCGGCTATGGGTCATGGCAAATTGTTTGAATTTCCTACATTGGTTCTCTTGTGGATGGTGCAGCTTCAACAAAGCTTTGAAAGTCGAATTTCACCCCCCACGGATGGGGCATTCACATGATACAATCTCTGGTTCCTTATTGTGCCCTATCCAGGACGTTTTTCACCCTCATAACGACAAGTATGGTATAAGGGGGAATTCATACTAAAGAAGAATTTCAGAAACCTTTTTTATCGTGAACTGTGCCTTTAAGAATTTTTTAAAGATTTGCTTTGACTGATTGCGGTTAAAATCGCTTTTTCACTGTCATCTTTGTTGAGTATCGCGCAGTAATGAATATATCCAGAAGTATATGATTAACCTGTGAATAATACATATTTCTATCACGCCCTTGCTAGCCGTTCATGTCGAAGCAAATTAGTCCCTGTCCCGCTGTCACGCCTAGAAAAGTTTTTTGATATCTTCTCCCATTCTCCCACTTCTCTATCATCTAAAATCCCTCAGGCATTTCTATCAGTCCAAAGAAATCGACAATTTGAGTCTGATCTGATCTGAAGGATAGTCATTGCTTCTTACAGGGTAATCTTTGAAAAATCTTTTTTTTTGTATTTCCTCTGGAGACAGACGTTAGGGCTTCACAGAACCACAAGCTCAATTCCTATGTAAGATCTCTTTCTTCCGTATCGTCTTCTCAGATGCTGGTGGATCAGTGTTTATCGTAATGTTCCCTACAACTCAACATGCGTATAATTGTACTTTGCCGTGTTATAATTATAGAACTCGTTCAGATTACCTCTTTCACTACCTCTGCGCCTTTAGTGCTATCACTATTTATCTCTTAAAATGACGGTTTCATATAATCTGGACGTATCGTCCACGTCCATACTTGGATTTCTGAAATTACAGTTTCGATGGCGTGGATCCATCTGGAAGTCGGTTTTGAAGGCAAGTTATACCAGATCTAGCAGGTTTTTGAGCTTGACATAGGCAAATCAAGTCTTGTAACAAAATGTTCAGAGCAAATTTGCGAGATAAGACGGGGCTTCTTTTGATTTTGTTATTTTTCCAATACAACCAATTTTTTCTTTAGGAATTGACGATATTTCTGACCGTTTTTGTTGTTATTACAATCATATATCGTACAAATTATTTCCTCTCTGCAGAACAACGAGAGTAAGTAGGTTCGCCTTCAATATTTCTTGTGATTACTTCTCTTTCGAAAGCCATTTTTCAGGTTCTGGAACGAGATTTCGGCGTTATTCGACACCAAACTTAACTACATCCCTCTTACGTTCATGCTTGGTTTCTTTGTGACAATCATTGTTGGGAGATGGAATCAAATTTTCAGTAATATGGGTTGGATTGAAAAGTTGGTGAATGCATCTTTGTTTTGCTGATTTGACTAGTTCTCATGTCCAGAAAAAGTTTAGCTAGACGAGCTCCGCAATGTCCTATATTGGCTACCGGTAACTTGGTTATTCGACACCAAACTTGACTACATCCCTCTTACGTTCATGCTTGGTTTCTTTGTGACAATCATTGTTGGGAGATGGAATCAAATTTTCAGTAATATGGGTTGGATTGAAAAGTTGGTGAATGCTTAAGTTGGTAAATGTTACTCACTGACCCATCAATGAAGTCACAGTTGGGAACAACGCGTGCAGTTACAATTGCGACGTATTCAATCTATTCATTTCAGCCACCCTATTTCTTGAGACTCGCCCGAGCCGTCCGTGAGAGTGTTAACTGCGTTCTTTTTTGCTGTATGAGACCATATCATTGAAGTTGAGGGGTAGGCCAGGACGCGCCATTGCGATCAACTTTTCGAGTATAGGTCACTGCGCGCGCGACGTCGTCAACTAGTCACATCAGGTCCTCTACTTCTGATCTGTGAAGGGTAGACTTTTCTGGCAGGACTACCGGTCGCACCAAGAGGATGACCTTTAATTGAGCGGGACAGCCTCCATGGGGTATCATGACTCATGCAGTGCAACACCTATTATTGTGGATCGTCCAACACTTCAAAACCCCTTTGTGGCTACCGTGAACTGCCATCGAAGAATTTCACGATTGGACATTTATTTCAAAAAGTTACTTTTCAACACATTTGTATGAGGCCATGAAACAAAGCAAAAGGATCAGAAATGGCTTATTGGCCTGTATACAGTACTGTAACCCAGTGGCCAAACAGACTTTTTCAACTGCATTTGCACTTTTTTAGTACTGCTCTTCTGACTGCGACATATTTGCGAGGAAACGATGAAAAAAGTCGGATGATGAGAAGAAATGTGATTCGATATATGGTTTTGGCTCAGGTAATATCTGGGTACGCTGCGTGTTTAACTGAATCGCTCATGAATCATCAAATTTGGGCTCCTCACGATTACATTCAGGTGCTAATTTATCGCGACATCAGCATGCAGGTACGACGTCGTCTTCCTACCCTTGACACTGTTGTGGCATCCGGTTCGTAAGAAAAAATTTATTTTTGGTTTTCATATCCGATGATGGCTGGCGTTGTGAATGCGTAGAGCGGTCCGTACGTTGACTTGTGGTGGTTAGCCGATGTACAAGCCTGTGCTCAAAGGCACCGTTAGCAATAAATTTAGGGTACCCTTTTTTGACGGGAATTGATAGAACTACTCTAGAATAAAACGATAACAACGAAAAAAGCCCAAAAAACGATGAACAAAAAGAATTACAAAGGGTCAAAAAAAGAGCTGGAAAGGGGGTTTGGACGAGTTTCACATTGAAAGAATGGCGGTTAGGGAGTGTGCAATAGCAGACAACACATTGCGTCTCTGGCAATTTGCCAACCAGCTTATCGACTTTTCACCAACTTCGCTCCAATGCGAAATTGGTGAACGGCAATTAGATTTCGTCGGCAACCTGGCGAGGGGCGGGAGGCGACCGTGGATAACTCTCCGGCCCCTTAATGTGCCCTATCCAGCCGTTTTCCGACCTCATTCCTGCACAAATGGTATCAAAGGAGGCGTCGAATTCAAACCATGTGCAAAGCTCCGAAACCATTTTTTTGTGAACAGTGCCTTTAATGCTTCCAGATGAACCTGTTTCTGATTATTAGACTGGGGGAAGTAGAAGGCTTGGTTGACTGGAGCCATGCCTGCGGTAATACGCTTTCTGGCACATCTCCATTCCCACAATTGATGCGATGCGTTAATTGGGTATGATTGTGACATTCGATAGTACCCATGGGCTTTAAAGGGCTGAAGCTAGAACTTCGTAAGATTTTACTCTTTCCGATCATACTTTTGGGAGTGCTACTAGTCAACTGCATACAATGCATACTAATTTATCAAAGCAGTGCAGTAAATGCTAAGAAAAAAGCTATCGCCTCCCTGATCTCTCTATGCGTGATATGTTTGTCGTCTTCGTTTACACAAACTTCGTGTTGAGCTATTTAGAAGCTTCCGAAAGGCAGACTGGAAATGTTATTGAGTTAGGGGAGTAAGAACTGATAAAAAACTAGTGATTTGACTATGACTAAGCCCTTTGGAATGTATCACCCATCTCACCTTTGTGTCCTACTGCGCGGGATATGAATAATTATTTGGTGTGCGGCTGACATGGAGGGGAGGAAGTGATGGACGTTCCGGGATCGAATCCTGGCTGATAGCTCCCTGGACCGAACAAGCCCTCCATCGTTTTCGGTCCAGTTGATTGATATAAGAATAAACTGGGAGGATAAAAGCACTGACTTGTGCATCGGCATATATTCAGTTTTTGATTCTTAACTGCGAATTTACCCCAATATAAATGATGTGCTCTCATTTGTCTGTCTGTCTGTCTGTCTGTCTGTCTGTCTCTCTGTCGTCTGTCTATCTATCTATTTCTCAATCCCGTACTATTTGAGGAAGCACCTGGAAAGGTCGGATCAAGTTTGGTATTGGGGAGGGGGCAAAGGAAATGATGAAAAAGCAGATGTGAGCTCAGCAGACCTCAATGCTTAAGAGCTGATTCGCCAGAAAGAGCTGGACAAAGAACCAAGCTTCCTCATTCGCTTCAAGAACAGTTCTCATACCGGAACAAGTGAGCAGAGATAGGGATGGGTCAACAAATGGAACGAAGAGAACACACTTGCGGTGGGCGAGGCTCCCTCATAAAGGACTGCAGATAAGATGAGGAAGTTCATAATCTGGTTTCTTGTTCTACGCTGTGATGTACAACTTGAGGTGAGCAGCACGATCGGCTTGAATGCTTGTAAAGGACAAAGACGCATTTGTAACATCACTACGATTTCAAAGGAAGGCGAATGCGGGACCGCATTCCAAAAAAGGAATTGCCCCAGGCCTAAGACTTCGCCCTTTATCCTTTATAACTGATGTAGGGGAGAACAAGTGGGTGAGTCCTTTCCCTCAATTCTTTGAAGTCATGCGAAATATGTATTTGGTTATGAAGGGATGCCAGGTAAGGCATAATGGAAAACCCTCCGACAAGCGGCAACATTTTGTTGTCATGAAGAGTTATACATTTTAATCTGGGAGAACTTAGGCCACCGTAATTTCGGCACTCGTAATTGGCATTTGATTTCCGATTACTCAATTCCCGGATAATTAAACATGAAGATCTTTCTGTTCAGCGTCTATGGCTAGCTACCTTGACGATTTCTACTCCAGGTTTCATGACGGAAGCGGAGCGAGACAAATACGTGGCATACAATAACAAATACACAAAAGTATTCCTACCGATCCAGTGGTGCTATTCGGTGGTCTATGAAGCGCGCGTATCGGGAAAATTGAGTTGCGATCTGATGATGAACGAGATAATCAAGGTGGGTCTAAGCTCAGGAATGAAATCGCACAAATAAATGCGACTATTTATGCACTTCCAAATATGTCAATACCCTTCAGCTCAGCGAAAGAAAGCTCTGTCCTATTTCAGAATGTATCCGAATTCCGACAGAGTTTGGCGAAGCTTTGCAACTTTGATTGGGTCCCCATACCGCTTGTTTATCCTCAGGTATGCCACATTGAATTTCATTCGAAATCGTTGTGCACCCTCATGTCCATGCAAAATTCCTTCATTTTTTGTGTGTCGTGTGAATTTTGCTTTTCTTATGTTTACTAGAGTTATGTTCACTTCATGAAAAAAAAAATTCGCAATGGTCAGAAGGCTTTTGTACGTTGGATCCCAAATAAACCAAGGAAACCTCCCTCTAAAAGAAAATCCTGGGAAATATCCGCCGAGAATTTTGCAATAATCTGTTTTTCTTTCTGGTGCGTTCTACTATAAGCTTCCATGGAACTGCTACATAAGTGCACTACCCACTTCCTTCCCCTTGCTTATCAGAACCTATATCAACCGATATGTCACCCACCTTCGACGATGCTCCGATGCCTTACAATTCGAACCCACCCAGGCCTCTGTTCAGCCCATCGAAACCTGTGTTAGGCATTTAGCCTTAGATCCTCTCTTAACAATTTCTCTGCACGGCTGATTCCGAAGGAAAAGCCGCGAATGAGAAGGTCAAGGTCCAAATTCGATATATTCAACCGACTGTGATATCGTGAATTCTTCGATATCGCAGTCGGTTAGGCTATATGAGTTTGAGTGCAATTAAAAGAGTAAGCTGTGTACTTTTACAGAATTTTCATGGAAAGTTACGGAACACCCCACAAAAATTAGCACATTTATGAAATTTCGTTCATATACTCTCTGAGCACCCCGGTATATAAAGCACGTCAGTGCGAAGGAACTTCCATTCTGTACATTGTAGCTTTGAGATATTCACCGTAAAATTAACGATGCAGTTTTGAGGTTGTCTTTCTCGCTGTCAGATCGTACTTCGTTTTATGCTTGATAGCGCGACAATCCGTTCTAATTCATGGTGAAACACCGAAAGAAAGCAGTTCTGTGAGTTCTGATTCCAGTTTTCAGCAGTCTTTCTGATGTAATGTAAGTTAAATATTGTCATACAAACAGACTAGAGCAGTTTTGTCAGTCGATTCAGATCAATTTGGAAGCTGTCAAGGGAAGGGGCCTGAATAGTTGGAGTTAAAGGTGTTCGGAGGGTAAGAGGACGATAAAATCCATCCGGAATTCGAGTGCCTTTCCATGGATGTGGCCTTTACATTTCTTGGCAATTGCCAACTGATATTCAATACAGCGATTTTAGCCTCCCAAACAAGTTTGAAACTTCATAACGACCTGGAATGCTCGGTATGCTTGGGCGGGTACTAGGAGGAGTGAGCCAGGAGTCATGACCCAGGGGGTTAAAGTGCGCACTTGGCGGTACGCACCCTGGGGTGAGCTCTCATGAAGTGCTTGTAAGGTGTCATGATGGTTTCATAGTTTTAATGTACTACGTTGAGGCCAAGGAACATGAAATCTGCCAGTTTAAATGGGATGGCGTAGTATATGAAGAAGGTATCAACTAGAGGAGAGTAGACAGAGAGCTCTCCACATTCCGGAGCGCTGTTCCTTAGAAGCAGTTGGGCTACACAGTATGGGTGCCCTTTGTTCTCTACTATAACGAACTCAATCTACGTTTATTCCATTTAAACGAGCGATGCAGTAGTACTCGAACTCAGTCCTTTTTGTTTCAGGTCTTTACCATTATTCCTCTTCTAATGACATCGCTCCAATTCGTCTTCTACGTTGGTTGGATGAAGGTTAGTAGTCCCCGATTAAGGGACACAGGACGAGTATAAGGATTCACATCTAGCACCTTCGTTGTGTTGTCGCCGAGAGAATGGGCTAAAGCGTTTTTGGAGCACGTACTATAGAATCCGATGGAAGTTCGGCTCTATTCTCTGAATGGAATGATGTATCGACTCTCGTTTGAGATAATCGCGAGACTTAAGTGAATAAAATTTATGCCATCGGAAGCCCATATGGTTTTCAAAGATGTCGGACGAGGAGAGTAACTCGAACGAATAGGCGCATTTTTACCATCTTTATAATTTTTCTACTTATGGTGTTCGTAGTGCCACGCTCTGCAAAAGGGCCAAGAGTCTCAGTGGCTCCGAATCCTACTGAGACTGTAGCTTAATATAATTCATACCTTAAGGACTCAAGCGATTTTCTTGAAAAGATTATTAGGCTGACGTTTCGTCGGCATCGGCTTCTTCAAAGCCTGAAATGGGTCAAAACCAATTCGTAAATATATTCTATCAAATGTTTAAATCGGTCATGCCGAGGTTTATGGAAGCTCAGAGGCGGAGCTCGTGGAGGCTGAAACATTTTTCAAAGTTCACTTATTAGCCGCAGCTCTGAAAAATGCGATGATAGTTTGCTAGTAGAAATTTAGGTCGCAGAAAGCCTCATGAATCCACTTGGTGAGGACGACGACGACTTCGAATGCAATTACCTTTTGGATCGGAACCTAAGTGTAAGACTTAAATCTCATTCAACACCCTTTAGGTTGTATTTATAGAAAAAAAAGACCAATTTCAGCTTGGACTCTCCATCGTTGATGAGTGCTACAACGACTTGCCTCTTCAGCAGAGAGATATCTTCTGGAGCGCTGGTGAGATGAAATTAGTCTTTTCACCACTCTTTCACCAAAATGGGGTTTGTAGTCACTCCTAACAAATTTTATATTGGCACCTGCTGTAATAGGAAACCTCGGTACCACAGCTTTTTGGTAAATGTTCCCAGATGTGAAATTTCCAAAGCCGGCAAACCTTTGTAAATTATATTGATGAATCAGCCACTGCTGCTTCTTGGGATGAATTAGTGCTGTTGCCTCCTATCTGGAGTTTGCCTTTAGCCCCAACTTTTTCTGTGTAGCGGAATTCGACTTCAGCAAAAATCGTGGGACGGGGCCACTCGTCGGGATCCAATTCGGGTTGTTATTATAATTGAGCTGTGGAATATTTTGTTCGTAATCAAAAATACAAATGTGAATATAAATAAATTCAGCGTAAACTTAAACAAATATTTGCATAAAACAACATAACCACAAGGATGGAATTAAATAAGACAGCGTATTACAGAAGCTATCGAGCCTTTGTATTCGGCAGACACGGCTGTGAAGCCAATCAATCCTCAGATCGGTTCCGCTGCAATGTACGAGTGAGTACATTGTTCATTGTCTAACGAATATTTTTTATTGTGATTCCTTTTTGGTGGAGGTTTTCTGTCTCTGATTCCCTTTCTATCTACCTACACCTCCTATACGGTTCACTCAAGTCTTCAGATCTATATTATCTTAAATATCTCATCCGATGAACTAGCAGATCACATTCATTACAGACCTCGAGAAGACGAGGTGGTCATGATGCCGCGTATTGATGGCGAAGATTTGGATAACATATCGTTTGATGACCAAGAAGCACGGCTCCTGCCTCGAGGTAGACTGTTATCATTCGTCTGTTAAGGACCATCCCGAAGAGCAAAGGTTGACCACATGTGGTCAACAAATGCTGGTGCTGATTGCATAAGAGACGAGGTTTGGAGGGATCGAGTGAGGGAGGAGGGGGTCTCAAGAAGAGATATATCGCAAAAGGCGTAACCTTGCATCTTTTGGTTCAGAACCTGCAGATACGATCAGGACTGAATGATGTTGGAGAGAAAATTCTGGGTTCAACTTGAGCTTACCCCCTGGGATGTAGTGTCTAATTATAGGTTCTACATTGAACTGGTAAAATCCCAAACTTGAGCGTAACACAATGCTCTTTCTACTTAATCCATTGGCAAAAAGGTATATGTTTTTTCTGACACACATCCTGTAAATCTCCCACTGTGCCAAATTCCCAAATAGAAGCCCGTGTTGAATGGGTAGAACACGTTTTGGGATCTAATATCCATGTTTTACTACAGTGTTAAGGTGTCTCTGTGGTATCCGTAAATCGGCATTTGGGCAGTCGATCAAGTTTGTCAAGCCGGAAAGGACTTGTAGATAGTATTCGCAAACAGTTCAGCAGGTACGCCTTTTCCCTTCTTTTTCTGGCTTGTTGGCTTGTTGCGAGGAGAATGTTACCGTCAAAGAGCAGCATTGATGAGCGAGTGATTAGTTCGTAGAGGGGTATAATCTACGCTTTGAGATAGTGGGAAATGTCACTTCAAGGAAATAAAACAAAAAGGGTTCAAAAGAGTTGGAATTAATGACCCTTTTTGCAACTGTTGCATATTGTGCAGGCGGAGTGTTTATGAGGAGTGCTCCGAGCAGGAATGTTGAACTATTGGGTTGTCCAAAAAATACTGCGATACTTGGAATTTGAGGATCGCTTGCTATTCGAAAGCCAATAGCGCCCAATTTTTATCTACGGTAAGGTAGACCACACCTAGCGGGTATATATTATAAAAAGGCTTCTTCTCTTCACGGAAAACAGTTATGGATCCTACAAATCCGAGTATCGTTCGACCCATCGTGTATTATGAACTCCTACAAGGACATTCTGCAAGAGAAGCAGCTAATAACATCTGCGCTGCATTCAAGAAAGATNTGGTACACCATTCCACTGTCAGTCGCTGGTATCACAGCTTCGAGTCCGGAGATATCTCTATCGAAGGACAGGAACATCCTGGACGGAATTGTGATGGGATGCGCTACTACGAATCCCTGAAAAGTGGCACTATTGTGACGGCGACGACGTACTCTAACCAGCTACAGAAAGTAGCCGATGCAATCCTTCATAAATATCCATAACGATGGAAACCTATCTCCTGCACGACAACGCTCGCCCACACGTGGCAACGATGGCGACGTCAGAAAATTCAGGAGCTAAGTTGGGAAGTACTACCTCATCCAGCGTACTCTACTGATCTAGCCCCTTCCGACTATCACTATCATGTAAAAATTTGTGTTGTTAGTGTCGCATTATTTTCTGGAAAACCCAATATTTCTGCTCAGCTCACTTTAATAGACTATGATTGAGAATAAGATTCATCAATTTCGATGACCTTTGTTGAAGAGATGGAAGGAAGACGGCGCGACCAAACCGTCTAGACGCTTCGCAAATGTCGCTAAACAACGATAAGAAGAATACGGTGGAGCTGGCAGGTGAAAGCTCGCTGGACATCCTTGGCGATTTGGCAGATGAAGCCGCCCGTAATTCAATGCCACTCACCCCAAATGGAGGTGGGTTTTATTTGATTCTGATCAGTTTGGTGTCGATTTCGTGACTATGCTATCTGCTAGCAAAGTATGTTTCAGAGCTCTCGCCTATATCGCCTCAGCCACGGTCGCCTGTCAATGAGGCCTTGACAAGTGTACCGGAAGAAGACGAGGATAGTCAGAGAACTCGCAACAGTGTGGACCTGCAACGATGGAAAGAAGAACAATCAGGAAAACGTGAAGAGAAATAATACTGGTGCTGAGCACGACATTTTCTAGACGTTCACATTCCCTACTTCACTTTTGTTACCTTGTTGTTCACTTGTCATATGCTTTGCGACGTCCCTTTCTACTCAAGCTCTGCTCTGCCCGAGTAGGAACCGAGTGGCTATGTAGGACCCTTAAACGCGGTGAAAGGAGCAGTCGGCGGAGCGAGGTCGATGATGTCCTTCGGGATTATTTCAGGCGTTTAAATGAATTCAACTCGAAACAGTAATAATTATTCTTCGTTATAATCAATGATGGTTAATTCTAACTGGTGATAATCAAAAGTTGAAATTCATACATGGGTAGGTCTCACCATTTTGATTGAAACAGCATTGAAACCAGCTGGTAGTGAAACAGCATTGAAACCAGCTGTTGTGAGAAAGCGCAAACAATGACTTATAGCCGTGCCGGTCGAGACCTTTTTTCCTTAGTTGACGCTTTCGTCAAACGATAATCGTAGTGGAAGCTGGTTACCAATTACCCACAGCAATGTTACAGTAAAAATGGGACGCTGGATTCTCGTTCAGGTGGATACCCTTGGAAGAAAGTTTATGACGTCTAGAAGTAAGATTGGCTTCTAGTTTTTTTTTCTGTGAAATGGGATTGTATCTGGTGACGGTTTATGGTGCTAAAAGGCTATGACGGATACCTACTGCCTGCGACGTGAGTGTAGTGCTTTAACTATCAGAGATTGGAGTCGTTTCGCTAGGTCACGGTTCACGTACTACATTAGAAAACGGCTGTATCGGTACGCCAGGATTTAAGTAAGGAACTGAGTTTTTAATGTCATTCACTTAGCAGCGCTGTTATATAATGTGTTGTGGCAAATTCACTTCTCGATAAGCAGCATTCTCTGCGCAATGGCTTGTAACGTGTTTGCAAATGGTCGGACCTATTTTTCATTACAACGAATTCAGTTCCTTGTCAACTGCGTGTCCAGATGTGGAGGCACAAAATGCTGACGTTGTCTTAGGAAAAGTGTGGTCATTTGACATCTAATTTTCCTCACAGCACAGGCCAGGTCTCTTCTCTGAATCTCGCTTTGCCTGAATTAGGGAACGAGCTCATTGGAAATATCGCGTCTAAAAATATCTTCAGCAGCCCAGTTGGTGTACAAGAGGTACAAACTTTGTGGAGTTATGTATGTATAACAGGAGATTATGAGGAAGAATAATCTATCTATTTGTGAATAATTACCTTGCAATATAGGTAAACGAATGTGCTTTGTTCATCGTTTATTTTTGTACATGTTTGGTCACTGGTATCAATTTGGTGGTGGTGGTGGCTTCTACGCTGAGAAACTCAATGAATCCAAGAAATGCTTGACTTTTCGTTTCCCTCAAATGTCCTGTCTGTCCAGACTGGTATTCCCAAAACTTCACCGAACCCTGTTGGATGCCTGACGGTAAACGGAGAGAGCTCCACTTTTTTAAAACTCACCCATACCGATAGCTCCGGCATTCATAAATTTTCGAGAAATTGCCCCATTGAAAAGTGTCATAGAAACTGGCTCTTATTGAAATTCATTGAGTGTTCGAGCTTCATAACCTTATATCTGAATACACTGATTCTATCGATGTTTTAGTTCCTTCTCCATTGCTGGTTCTGATTATTGACATATTGACTCATGTGTATAAAATATTATTTATGAAGAGGAAACTGGTCAATTGACACTTCCTTTCTTATTGTATCGATGACTTATTGCTTACTGATGATGTGAAACGGTTGGGTTAGCAGGAGTGTAAAGTTTTCGACGTCCTTGACAAAGATGAGGGGTTGCCTTGATTCAAAATTTGTTGTCTAGCCTCCAAGGAAAAGTCAATGGTCTATTGTATCGGGTTCGATACAAAGGTCTACTCAATTGTAATTGTTTTAAACAACTCCATTTGTTGTAAAACATCCCAACTTTGATCTGTAGGGTTCGCATTTAATCAAGCATCAGGTCGAAGCGAAGGTGAACGATGGTTGAACAAAAATACTTTCCCTTCCCACACTAGAAAGGACTCTTGTAGGGAACAATGACACCGCCATTAGGAAACAGTCATCCAATTACTCAGACAAATTTACAATCGTCCCTACAATCCTTTTCTTTAGCAGAGAAATTCATCCAAATTCAAAGGCCTGGATTCGATCGTTTCGAGCTTAAGGAAGCTCTTCGCAATACGAGCCAGGGGGATGGAAGGGCTGGTTGGCCTAGGCGGATACCGGTCTAGGATTCGAACCAGTAACCGTGCGTGTGACATAGTGTGATACTCTACCTCCACCCTTGAACTTTCGCATCCGACGAAATCATGCGCATGCCCGTTCTCACCTCATGGGGCTGTCTGTGAACTTAGTTTGCTGCACAAGGCTCAGCCTCCACTCGTATCTGCACCCACATTGGGCTGTTCCTAAGCTGTTGCTCAACAAATCATTTCTTTTATCTTGTGAAGGACTCCGTCATGATCTTTTCATCACGATCACTTTTTT
>UZAF01020333.1:2486-18487 GCA_900617895.1 Haemonchus placei | reverse complement strand
ATTGGAATGGGTAAGGGTCAAGGAACGACCCTGCAGGTCGTACATCATGTGCAATGATCAGACAACACACTGCACAACGAGCACGCCCGCAGGGTTTGGGGCGACATCTCGAGCACTGCCACCCACGCCGAGTAACAGTCTAGTCATGAGCCGTAGCCAGGACCAGCCAGTCACCCGGGGTTAGTGAGCAGGAGTACAGCAGGAATACATCTGGGCATGACGCCAACAGCGACCACGAATGAAGCCGACTTCCTACACGTACAGACACGTCAAGTAACAGGCGAGCCGAATATCGAACCGATCCATGCCCGGCTCCTTATATACCGATCACAAGTGGGCGGGACCCTGTATTACCGTTCCCGCGTGCTAGCGGCGATCCTCAAGCCATGGTCGATTAGTTGATGAAAATACCCAAAGGTGATTAGCAGGGTAACTTCCCAGATATCACTTGAGATAGGCGGTGATACCTGAAGGTAAATGGCACCTGAAAGGTAGCCGTCACTTCCCAATCAACACCACTGCCCGGGAATTGATTACAAACTGACCATTCCCCAGTGATCTACCCGCATTGGTCGGGAGCAATCGATCGATCTCGGCTGTCAAATTTGAATTCAAATTAATTTGAATTAGCAATGGTTACTTATTGAATAAGCATGACGTTTGATGTAAATATTCTAAAAATAACTTAAAAGGAAGGTAGGAAATCGAAACTGTTTCCTTGTGGTCGACCTTGATTAAAATAAGTTCACTAACGAAATTAACTTGTACAATTATAACGTTTCAGGTGAGCACGACGAGAAGAGCCAGACCGTACGATTGTTCAGTCACTAGAAATTAACGTAATTGATCACTATTGATTGAACTATTGATTACTATTACGTACACCAAGCTAGAACTATGCACATTTAGCAAAGCTCGTGCATTTCGTTTTTACAACTAAAACAAAATAAGAAAACGAAAACTGTTAACGTAGAACCTTCTGAGCGAATGAGATGGATTTTAACGTCCCGTGCACGTCTGATACAGTAACCCCCCTTCCAAATTTAAATCCGGTTCAAAACATGCGGAAAAACCCAAAGTTCAAAGCAATTTGAAGCCTAGACAAAATTTAAATGGTTATGCAATCGCTAACAGCTTTTTCCAAAAGGTACGCGTACGTAAAGAATGCAGAAGAGCAAATCCAATTAAACCACGGTAATCAGCCTCAGTAATTACGAAAACGGTAGTCAAGATATACAAATTGTGAGCGACTGTGCATAGAAGACACATCACGACTGATTCTGTGATGTATTTAGGAAAAACAAACCAGCGAGGATAAGGACAAGGACAGCGAATGGACTTCAACGACATGTATTCAGCGCAATCTAGAAGATTCGAAAGCATTATGTAGATATGGTAAGGTCCCGGCACGACCATGTGCTCTTAAAGGACAGTGGTAAGTTTTACCGTTTACAGTTGGGTCGCGACTTGAATAGTTTTGTGAAGGAGTCGTCGTGTTAAAATCTTATTTCTTTCCGAAGGAGGAGAATGAGCGAAGATGCCCTCAAACGATATCTACGGGTAATGTCTGAATACTTCACAATAGCCCAAAAAATAAGACATTTGACATTGACATTGTTGTCTCCCAAAGCTTAAGGTAAATGCAATTACAAAGTGAATACTTGACAAGAAGTCCCTGCAATTATATTGGCCTTCAGGATTACTATATGAAACAACCATGTCTTTCTTGGGCAGTTCACCAGGAACAGTAGTGGATAATAAAATCTACTGAAATCTATCTTAGACTCTGTTCAATACAGTAATTACACTTTGTTCCCTACTGTGGCTACACGTTAAATGCCACAGAATTAAACAGGCGTATTAACAGTAGTATGGTGCGGAAGTAATGTAGTAGCAAGCGGCGCACTATCATGCACATGTGGTCACGGGATCGATTCTCGGATCGATATCCGCCTAGGCCAACCAAGCCTTTCATTCCTGCGGAGCCGGTTGATTGATACCAGACTCGTCTAGGAGGATAAAAAACACTGAGTTGTGCATCGGCTGGTCACCGCATTTCATTGCATAAGCCCCATACGCCACTACGATTCTGGATGGAGTCGAAGGCGGTGGAACATCCCCAGACGGGATTGGTTAATACCCGAAGACTTTACCCTTTCTAGATTTTAATAGGAATATGACGAAATAAAGAGATTGCGAGAAAAAGTACGATCCTATTGATTTCCCTTCCTCGTTTTCAACTCATACTCTCACGGACCAAATGTCCACCAGTTAGGTCTACATTCGGTAGCTTTGGTTAGCCCTACTATCGACAAAGGGCATTCTCGTCCCTAGGAGATGGTACCGCATTTCCAAACAAGTGGAGACGATGAGAGAATTCTATAGAAAACCGATTCGTGGTCGTTTAGCAAGGTTCCAAAAGAGGTTCTGGTACGAGAGGTTATCTATTCCTAGCCCTTTTTTGTTTTCATGAACACGCGTTCAAATAGTCTACTATAGCAGGCGTAGGACGTATTAGTTCTAATGCAGTATCAGAACAGTTCTAATATTTACGGTTGTTTTGTTACTTGTTTACTATCAGTCGTCGAGTATGACCTCTTCTTTGATGGTGCATGCCAGAGGCAGACCCAAGGGCAACACTTAATGTGCATAATTATCCCAACAGCATAGCCTCTGTGGATAGCATCTGCTCAGAGATACTTTGCTATGTACGAGAGAGTGCTTATCGAATAGCTTAAGACCCATACATGTCAATTGTGAATTGAACAACTGTAGAACATTGATGAAATATAGTTTTCTACTCCACCACAACGTCATGCGATTGCTGAACACCGGATGACGTGAAATAACATGTAACGGCTGTAAAAAAAACAGATTACGGTAGGACTTTTATACCTCTCGAAAGTTCTGCTAAAAACGGCATAATAGACTAGTCCAGTTGCCGTAGAAGAATACTTCAAGAAAAAACATAAGAAAAGTATTGCACTGTAGTTCCCCACTCCCCTAACATACTGTATGGATTAAAATGGCATCGACTGCGGTGAGTATCTCAGAAAAGAACTTGGTGACACTGCCATTCATCAGCCTACTGTATTTAAAGTTAATAAGTATAAGGCAGAAGTGGGATAGTTCCAGCGGACTCAGCTACGACATGGCCATCCAAACGAATCACGGACTGGTGACCGCCTGGGCCAACCAAGCCCTCCTTTCTCCGTGGTAGGCTATTTCGGACCGGACTCAATTGGGGCTAAATTGACGGGTTTATCGGTCTACTTCTGCTTGTCGTAGTAAAATTACTACATCGATTTGTAGGACGAAAGGAGGACGGGGTTGATTAAGCCTGGAAACTTTGTCCTACCCTTGTCTTTTTATCATATACATACATAGATATAGCGGTATCCCGAAAGTGACCAGTGCATCGAAGGATAAAGTAGCCGTCAGGTGAGTAACGAGTCACTAGGCGAGAAACATTTACTGCTAGGCTTGTGATGGTCGACTTTCTCTCAATATTGGCATCACCTTTGACCGGTATGTAGGTTTGGTTCAGCTTCTCAAGATTTTTAAACTTCATAGGGCTACATTTCGGCAATTTCGCCTTCGTCAGAGCCCGAATGTCGAGAAACCATTTGAAATTGATTCTCTTATAAGACAAAACGAACCTTTAGAATTGCCGTAAGTTTGCCTTGCCTTATACGAGATCAGTCTCAAATAGTTTTTCGATTTTCAGGCAATGGGGAACTTGCCGAAACGTTGCTCTATAAAGTTTAAAAATATTGGACAGGCTGAAGCTAGCATACATACAGTTGAAGATCTACTCCATAGTTCAGCGTATGAAATGGACGATGTTTTGAAACAATTTTCCAGCATTATACTTCCTTCCCGTTCCAACCAATAGCACTTCTAGCTTTGCTCATTTACACTTTTGTTTCTTCCCCACGAACGTTTAAAAACAAGAATTCCGGGTATTGTCTTTTGCGCTCGAACGTTCGAGGCACCCTATCATACTGTAAAGGGAAGGATTTGAATCCCACGGAAGATTACGGTAACTTCCGGCAAGCTACTGTCAGTTATCGTGGGAATTCATCTGCAAGAGCTGCCACTCTAAAACCATTTATGCTAAAACAGTGAAAGGGCTGAGTCTGACCTCATGGAAAAGCTGTACTCAGTAGCGGGAGCAAATTGCAGTCGTTCCTGTCGTCTGTGGCAGTTCACTATCAATGTGCTAGGTACGCACCTGGGTTCTGAATTCCACAGCATCGACTGGGTTTTAAAAGTAGCTCAATTGACTACCACAGTGAATGCAATATACGAACAGTATTAAGAACAAAACTTACATGAACACATTCAACGAAAATTAACGGTTTATAATTACCCGTAGTACGAAGCATAGAACATCAAAGCATGACTAATTTATAATATACCGAAAATTCAGAAATCTAAATGAGTTGGAAAGTAAGTAAAGCCATAACCCGGTGAGTGGAGCAAAAATATGCTTTAGAATATTATACACAATAGAAATAACTACACACTCATCACATCACTGAAGAAGAAAGAGGTATTTTAAAGTGTCATTAATAGTAAAAAAGGACAACCGGGAAGAGATTTTAGCACGGGCAAGCAATCAAAGCCGTACGTTGTAAAAGAAGAAAAAAGGACTGACGCCTGGATCATCCCAGACCAAATAACCCGTTCAATTAAACTGTGAGGCGGAGAGGAAAAGCTGTACGATCAAACAGCCAACAAAGGGAAAAAGTCAAGAAGTATAACGGTCTGAAATCCTACCTTCCATAGTGTATATAAGGTAATGATCTAACCACTGCTAGGATATTTCGGGAACAAGATGAAAATAAGGCATGCACACTTCAGGGTAGATATGCTTGAGAGAGATGAAATTTGGTGTAAAACACCTGGAACCTGCTCATAATCCTTCTTTTCGAAAACCGGCAGAACCGATGTGAACTGAGGACTGCATTAATTCTTGTAGTTCAGGTATTACATGAGCAGTCTTATTCAATGGGAACGTATTTGCAAGGCACAACGCGTGATCACGTATGTCTCCCCATCCGCCATTTTCCTTCGAAGGCTTTGGAGACCGTAAGGATACCTGCAACACATACGTCTAAGAGGTAATCATTATACAGGGTACTTTCCACTTCTCTTTTCGTATAAGTCACCTCATTTCAATCGAAATAAGATGGATCTCTTGCAACTATCAATAGAAATGGAAACTGATGCAATTTTTCTAACAAAGCTCGATCTTCATGGATATATTTCACAATAAAAACATATTTGTAGACCTATCGGTTGGCGTTCTTGAGCTCAGCTAGTCAATAAGTTATTATAATAATTTAGATCCTAAATTATTTAGGATTAAATGCATATGTGGATTGAATGGTGCCCTGCGGGAGAGGAAAAAGCGGGAGAGGTAACCGACATACATATACAGTAGCGAATTTTATCATTCCCTATCAATTGAAGCCTTAAAAGTGTACTTGGAACCGCACCACGGTACTACCTTTTCCACATTAAATAATTGTGAATAGGATATTTCCGCCANAGCCTAGAAATTATTTCAAACCGCGGTTTCCTGTAATTGGAGTGGTGAATTGAGAAGAAATGTTCAAAAAGCGAAAAGCAAAAAAGTGAAGAAAAGACTTACATCGGTAACTGTGAGCTGCGCTGGGAAGAAGGACTTCGCATGCTTCGCCAGCAGCGCACGAGTTGACGTGTACGTATCGTGGGCATTACATCTTGAATCAATGAGGGTGGAGCGGAACAATAAAAACAAAATAATTCAAGCACAAAATTCTGATCGTCGGTGCTACCTGTGTGTGTGAAGGCCACAGTCGCCAATGTGAATGACCCTCGGACTTTTCGTAAATATCACCCGAAAACGTTGCGGTAGACATCGAACAACAACCTAAGTAAATAACTAAATATTTTCGAAGAACATATAACACGATCAACTTTGAGTTCTACCTGCATCAGCGACCAGTCCCAGTTATAGTCGTCATATTTACAGAACAGCTGAAAAAGAAGCCTTGTAGAAAAGCACAAGCATCATAATCACGAAGCTCATGGAAAAGAAGCGAATGAAAAAAAGAGGTCCCACAAAAATAGCTATCGAAGATGAGAAAACTTCTAATAATCCAACAGAGGAATTGGAGAATGTTGGCAATAACAGTTCTAGACCTCCCAACATTGCACCATAAGAAACTTAAGTGAGCAAGGAGAGGAGCGGCCGCCGAAACATGGCAAACAACATTGGGGAGCAGGGTGTGAGAGAAAAACAGTAAATTCTGAACTGATAGGTCAAGAAAATATCATACACTTTACTTACTTCAGCACATTTTTTTACTTTCATCCAGGTTTCCCGTCGAAACGCCATGCCCATGTTGTGCTTGGAGCTGTACCAAGGATGCGCTCCAAGCTTTGCAATATTTGTCCCGTATGAAGAGAAGGATTTGAGGTAGAATCCCAGTGAGATAATTTCACACTTTTCGCAATATCTGAATTATAAATGCCTCAAATTCAGTCTTCAAAAGTATAAACAACTGGAGAATAAGGTACTAATTGTATAACGTTCTAAGCTAATAACGGTAAAACGTACGATTCCCTATTCTGTATAATGTTGTGCAGAACGTGCAGGGCATCTGGAACTACATAGTGATCTTCTTCAAGCAAAAGCACCCATGCATCAGAAAGACCGTACCGATCGAAAACTCCATCGAATACGTAGTTCATCTGAACACAACGCATAAAGGTAATAGAATGGAACGCATAAATGTTATAAAATGGAATGGTTAAGTATGAATGACGAAGGTTTGATTCCATGTAGGTAGAAGGCCTTTTTTCCGTATATATAGAATTAATACGGCATCGAACGCACCTACGTTCTGTATTACCCACTTCATGACTCTCATGAGACCCCTAGAGATTTCAGCAATTTCTTTTCAGTATAATGACTAGATGATGGTGGTTCAAACAAAATGCAAATTCTGGAGCGATGAAGGAAAGGATATTTCTCGAGAACAAGACCGATAATTACACTTGAACTACGCCAAGACCAGCGTTGCATGAAACAACTCCCAACCTATGCTGTAACTTGAGCAGCACAGATGTAAAAAAGATGAAAAAAATCAGTGCTTACCTTCCACCACCAATGATGTTTGACTTGGGTAATCTTTGCCACTCTATAGTTGCCATATTTGTCCGGATATTGAGCATTTTTGCACTTGGCGGATACCGCTCTGAGAATCTCGTAGAAAGTAAGGCAACACCAAATACGGACCATAGTGGCGAAACTCACGAATTCTTTCCCATTTTCTCAGCACAATCCTTGGGATCTTGTCCAGGAAAAACATGGGGGAAAATTTGCATATTATAGGGATAATAAATCTGTAGGACCTGAAAACAGACAAGCATCAGATCATGTTCAAAATACATAGGCATAGGAATACTCAAGAAAGGGGACATTACACCAGGGATAATTTTGAAAAAAAAAACACTTGAAGAAGAAAAGGATCCCGGATAACTTTTAGGACCTATTTCCGCTGGGCTATGTTAACTTTATTCTAAATATCTCAACAACTAGAAAGAAAATAGGCATCAAAAGGGAACTTCCATAAGCGTCACTCATCAGATGATGAAGATTATGAAATCTGATGAAAAAAAAAACAGAAAGAAACAGAGAAGAAATATACCAGAGCACCCAATAGTCTAAAATAAAATACAAAAGAGAAAAAGAACTGCTCCAAAGACTTACCCGGGCAAAAGTGATGTTTCTTATCATTTCATTCACTGGTGCCACATTAATATCATGGCTAAATATTAACAAAGCTTCGTCAATGCCTTTAGTGTGGCGCAGAGAATCGATGAGGTAAGCAAGGTAGTTTGGACGGTTATGAACCTAAAATATTGTAGCATGGGCTCGTCTATTGATAATTCTACAGTTTGAATTGAGAGGTATCCGAAAAAGTCTATGTCTATGGTTACTGACTTGTGCTAATGTAGAGAGAACAATTGGTAAAAAAANAAAAAAATATAGAAATTTATGGAATACCTGCACAACAATGACAATTTTTACGTCCTCAATAGGTCCGAATTTTGCGAGATTCAAAAACTCGAAGTTTTCGTTCAGGAAATCCACTGATCGTACAATCTCTTCCCCAGAAATTGTCATATTACCATTCGCACCTGAAATTTTTAACGACATTACTTAGTAACTAAGAAGATTTACACAAACTGAGTAGGTCCTCGACACCTAAAGACTCGCTGCAATTACAACAGTTGTCTCACTGTCAAATTTCAGGCAATCCAGTTCAAAGTGACTCATGTACGGGACCATGTTCAAAAACCAAATACCGACCGAATTAAAAAATCTCAAGTTTGTGAAGGAAAGGGGTACAAGTTAAGAAAGTCAGTTGAGAGCAATGTACTAGGTATCACAATCCTAAACTGTTGCTCTGCATGTTGCACACTTCATGTGTGTTTCAAAAAATTTGAGTCCCTAAGGTGGTGCGAAAAAGACAAGTATATGCTTAATTTTATGAGTCAAAGGACAGGGAAATGATTTTTTGTGTGTGTTTCTTCACGAAGTGTCAGAACTTCGAAACATTGAAAAGAAAAACATTGTGGTATGACGAACAACTTGGAGAACGAACCGCTTTAATGTTCGGATACGTTGCCTGGTAACTCGTACTGGGTGAGCACGACGTAAACCCTGCACTCACTCTTGACCCCCACTACGTTGTTTACGTCCTCTAGTCCAAGTGAAAAAAAAGGTATTTTTGCTCTGAAGACCAAATTAATTGTATGCGAAGGTCCCTAAAAGCATAGACTCCAGGGAGGAACCGTATACCGGCCTTACTCTCAAGAAACCGGCAGGTTCCGGGAAAAGGATTGTGGTTTTTCTGAAGTAGGACACTGCGTACTTCTCTTAACATTATGGTAAAAGGAATTTCGAAATGAAAAATCCAAGACATCATTTGAAAACAAAATAAACCAATCACAGAAACAGGTTTACTATGACTTATCAAGTGTCAGGCTCTTAGGGACCAGGTTCTGAGACAGTGATTGACAGGGTTCTGAGACAGAGGTTGTCAGGGTGATTCAGCCAACCACTCTCCCAAAAAGGCTCTGTAAAGCCAAATCATGAAGCGAGGACAGGCTACGTGGAAAAAAGACCGATCGATCGATGCGTTGATGTCATATGAAGCAAAAGATATTTGCAATTCAATCGTAATGCCCCGCGACATAGTGGACAAATCTTCAGCTATCGAATCTCCCATGAGCCCAATGCCAAGTTCCCTGTAACCTAAGACTCAGATCCAGTTCATTTTTCGATGATGCCTACAAGGTTGACAAATATTATGCATGATTAGTCTTTTTCTACATATTCCTCAACCATTTGGCTTCATTTCTCGCCTTAGCTTGGAAACAGCTCAACTCCGAGCGCGCAGTAACGCCATATGTTTTGGCAGGTAGTCTGACAAGATATATTGAACGAGGTGTGGGAAGTGTCAAATCTTCGGAATTCGTTTACAACGTAAAGCATGGCACAGCAGTGCGACTGAACTTGGTCCCGAAAATATGTTTAGAAGGTCTCCATCGCATAAGATAGAACTTTAAAAAGGTAGGGTAAACAATCCTATGAATTTTCAAGCCAAATCAAAAAGTATTAGTAAATAGCAAAGCAAAAATAACAAATCCAGCACCAAGAGGAATTCAACCCAACTTTAGTGTTCTAGGTCTAAAAACTGATATCTTCTTTGCAGCACCGCGGTTTCTGTTATTATATATTGGAGAGGTAGGAGAAACCCATACTACGATAAACCTTTGAGTGTGAAGATTGTATGGACCCATGAATTAAGAACATTTTGCCCGTACTAGACAAAAAAGAGTAAAAATTCTCTTAGACTTCAGAAACTCGAGAATAAAGAGACCTAAGGGGCAATTGGGATAGTTTCTCATTCTCATTGAATACCAGAGCTTTTCCAATTGAAACGACAAAAAAATTTCTTACTTAAGCAAACGAAATGAATTAAAGTTAAAATTGTTGTTGAACTCACTTTGAAACGGCCATACGGACATATCCTGTTCAGTTCCATAGTCAGCCACAGAGTCGTTAACTAAGTCAGTTTCTAATTCTTTTGTTGCCCGAATAACAATATCAGGAAGTGCAGGAAACGATGGGGTTTCCGATAAAATACTATCCGTCGACGGCCCTTTCATGATAACGACGAATAGCCCGAACTGGAAATTGATCGGCAATTATGGCTCGTTTGTTTTTTCGATACGTAGCAGACGTATTAAATCGTAAAAACGCCATAAACTTACTAAACATATTGATATGATGATATTTAAAATTCTATGGCCACGACGATGAAGCATCTCCCGTCAGCCGTGTTAATAGAGTCGTTGNCCGTCGACGGCCCTTTCATGATAACGACGAATAGCCCGAACTGGAAATTGATCGGCAATTATGGCTCGTTTGTTTTTTCGATACGTACGGGACGATAATAGTAAGCAGACATATTAAATCGTAAAGACGCCATAAACTTACTAAACATATTGATATGATGATATTTAAAATTCTATGGCCACGACGATGAAGCATCTCCCGTCAGCCGTGTTAATAGAGTCGTTGGTTCGGGCTCCCACTTGAACTCTGATGTTAGGGATGCCAATTGGGGCCGTCGTTCTGAAAGATCAACAAATCTTGGTGAGTACAAGTAATCCTAATAAATAACCCAAGGTCTGGTGTTATCGATTAAAAGTTAATGAATGAAGACGGCGAGAAGCATGTGTGAAGTGCCGCGCGCGACGTCGCGAGACCTCGGGCGCGGCATCAGTAATCACTCTACCAACGTCATATAACTGGAACGTCCATGAAGTTCTGTGGGGAAAAAGCTTCAGAGTGCATACTTCTAGTGATTTCCATGTAGCGAACATTGCTAAGAACACCATATGTTCTCTCAACCTCAAATTTCAGCTCCGAATAGGAAGTGATCAGAGAAAGAGCTGAAGAGAGAGCTAGAGACTTCTGCTAATGCCTATGAGGTAAGGAGCAGAACTGAGTCGGAAATCCTGAAATCTCAGAGATTCGGGTCCTTTCCCACCAGGATTAGGATCCTTGATTCCGACTAGTTCTTCTATTAAATGACCACTTGGTAAATCTGTCAGTCCCACTTCAGAGAACCTTCCTCCCCCTGAACCGTAATTTGAAACCGTAGAGGCAGTAATGAAGGGATGGCTAGTCCTTTAGATGCATCTGAACCATTTGAAGATTGCTCTCTTTGCGAATTGATCATCTTGTTCTCCCATAAATCTACTAATTGGCGAGGGAAACCCGCTAGGAGGGCGCGAGGGTGGCGTTGTATCTGTCCTACGTAAAAGGAAATCCCCGATTCAATTAAACGTTAGATTTCAGCCAATAGTTAACAAGGAAATCGAGAGAGAAACATTTCGCGTACATCAATTCCACCAGAGTATTACTTCACATCTGTTTAGAATTACAACAGCGGCATCAAGTCTTTACAATGGTCCGCGGAGGATGGTGAATGTTTTTATCCTCCCAGACAACTTCGATACTAGTTGGCTGACCTTCAGGAGGTGAAAAAACCGATCGACTTCGTGGTCTATGATCCCGGACTCGATCCTCCCACCACGCGCATAGTCGCGGCGCCACTTGGCACTACTCCACTGCATTCCGTTTGATGGAATAGAACACCCTGATTGAATCCACATTCCGAGCTGGTGGCCGTTCCGTTTCTTCGCTACAACAATTGTCAGGAAGTCCCAGAACAGCGGTGTCTGTAGTAAGGAAGCCGACCTCCTGCCGACTCTATGGGTAACTCGTTGGAAATGTCACATTATTGAGAATTATTAAGTATAGAATATACATTATACCCCACAATTCACACAATTGCAGAAAACCGCAGGTATAAGCCATGCTCTCTTTATTCAGCTTCAAATTTTCTAGTTCGGCGGGCTAGAAGAGCACTTCCAAAGTCTTCCTTTCACGATGCCACGAAGCCAGAAGGAATCGATCGTTCGAAGGAAGGCTATTTTTGTAATTTGATTTGTATGGCCGACTGTTAATGGAATATTATTATGTACACTATACTAGTCATGGTCAACGGAGTCCGGTGTCCGATTGCCATGATACTGGCCCATGCCAAGCAAGCTTTCCATCCCGCGGAGTCGTTATTTGGCACCGGGCTCGTCTGGGAGTATAAAAGCACTGACTTGAATATCGGCCGGTCACCGAAGTCATTGTACAGGTCCTATACGATTCAAATCGTTGCTGACATCTGAATGGTTGTTGAATTCGAGGCGCATCCCGCTGACGCCGCAGACTTCCTATTTATTACTGTGGTCGCCACTTCTTAAGTGTCTACCAGGAGTTGTAATAGGTAGAGTAGGAGGATACGGTGTTCGAATGAGTGAGCTGTGGGTTAACCTCTTCCTTGTGCCTTTTTCAGAACCCCGAAAAAAGGTTATTTGCTCGGAACCGCAGCCAATAAAGCTGGTCTACCAAAAGAAACGCTTTCCGGATAGAACAGAACAAACACATATGAACATACAGTACTCGGTAGAGAGGATGAGTAACATTAGTTAGTAATGTACATAACAAATATAAATATAAGGGAATGTTGACATTAGAACGACGGCAATTTGCTGCTGCCATGTAGAGGAATTTGTGGCGAGGTTTTCCAAATTCATGAAAAGCCATAAAAGCTCATCCTCTGTGGGATGAATGATGGACATGAGCCCATTCATTGTGACATTTGAGAAGAGGACTCATTCATATATAATGGAATAATCTGGTTATGAGTCGCCATGGTAACTTCCCTATGTTTCACTATAGTCGTTCTATAAAAGCGAATATAATCGTAATTAGTAGGTTTGCCAAGTAGAATCGCCTACATAATCACATAAGTCTCCTTGTATATACTTCGAAAATACGGTAATCTTTATCGGAGGAAAGAAGAGATATGATGGAGCCTGGGGGAGGGAAGGAGGTACCGCTGTGGGTGTTCTCTTTCTAGGAAGGTTTCGTATTTCGGGATGGAGAAGGAGGTTAAGGTCGTCTAAATTTTTTTTTGAGTTCTCCGAGAGCAAAGGTAACGTATAAAGTGGTTGCTGGAGGTCCCAGATTCCCATACGGTAAGGAGCTGTAAAACAGTACGTGATCTTTAGAGAGACTAATATGTGTGCGAGGGGTGGAATGGGGGGAGGGGTGTGTGGGCGATGGAGGCTGTGAAATGGAGCAAGATCGAAAAGAAGCGATATAGTGAGCCCGTTATAGCTGATGTTGTTTATGTAGGAAACCGTAATCATAAAATGCGAAAGCCATAAACATTTAATGTAAACAATGGTTGATAGGTGGAACCATCGGTACGGGTAGTAACCAAGTTATCTAACAATCAGAGGCGAGAAGCCTTGGTAGACCTGAGCTACTACGCGATAGGGGAGCTTCAACCCACTACACCCTTGTCACCAACGCTTTGTTAAAGAATAAGGTACTATATGAAAACTGGAGGGGTTGTAGCTGATGAATTCCGTGGAGTATACGCCATGCATCCAGCTTTCGTTCATTACATGCCGCTATATCTACGAGGGCGGAAACTTTGGTCTTCAGCTTTTTTCTGATGGCAGTGAAGCAACCTTCACAAAAAATGTTCTTTGTTTGCCTGAGCAGCACCAGCTCAACGAGCGTGTGATACTGTACCAGTCACTACTGTGCTGACGCTCGCTGTGGATATACATGAAAAATATTGAACAGCATCGAAATTGAGATTTACCAGATTGATCTGTTTAAATTCGCGATGGTATTGGTTGGTACTTATAGCAAAAAATTGGGGCGTGGAAAAGGGATTGGAAATTACTTTTACTACCTCTGACTAGCCTTTCATCAGTTAATTTGCCTCTGAAAAGTTGGGGATTAGATTGAAAGATTGACAGTGGATGTCATCTTAAGGGGTAACGGAACTTCTCCCCGATTGCGGCATTCTCTCTTGCGGCATGCGGCAAATGTCACTGTAACTACCATCTCCCCCCGCCTCCCCGCCAATCGATAGGACGCGGAATTTTTCGTTAATTGCCCTTCTTTTTTATTAGATTTGATCGTTTTTTTAAATTTGCTTTTCATTTTTATATTTATCACGTTTTTTCTATTTCTTTTTCATTTTTATGTCTATTAGACTTGATTAATTAGAATGACTGTCGTATGTAAGCGACGATCAAGACTGCATTGAAATTGAAGAGAGAGGTCAGCCAATCCAAATAATTAAAGGNGCTCCAATCTGCCATCGCAATCCTGCGATACGCGGCGGGTGCGGCGTGCGCGACGCCGTCTCCAGGGAGAAGCTCCCTGACCACATCTTAAGGTTGGTAAATTCTAAGGACGCCCAGAGCATCAGATTTTGGCATAGTAATGCATGTTCTAATAGAGTGACGGATACGCTTTCTTAATGTTAATTAACATAAGCAAATAATGAGTAATAATAGTACGAAAGATTGAGTGATCCGCAGTAGTTCATATGTGTTGAAGACGGTACTAACTGGTAAGATACCTATTCACCAAGATAAAAAATTTGAGCATCGACCAGCTTGTAACGTTTACTCCTACATCCGAAAGGAAGTCAGTTACCAGTTGGAGCGATGACACGAGGTTGACAGTAGAAATCTTCTGAGGCCTGGTAAAATCCGATGCTATAGGTCCGGAACGCCTCATGTCGTCCCTCAATCAAGAACGATCCACTGGACCGCTCTGGCTCGGGACAGGTACGACTGGAGACGCTCTTGCGCCTGCTCGAGGAAATCGATAATCAACGGGACGATAGGTGATACAGGTGATATTGCAAAACCGTTCGAGTAATTAAAAGTTAATATGGAGTCTAGATGGTGCGAATAGACCTAGTTAAAAGCAGGAATCAACTGGTGGCATTGACAGAGAGTATTGGCATTGACTGTTGCTTCACGTTAGACTCTTTCCTCATAACAATGATAACAACTGACATATGAGCAAACAAAAGTACTATGGATGAATAGGCAAATATGTTGGCGAAGAGAACGTCCAAAAAGACAAGGTCGAAAACAAAAACGAACGCCTCGCTTGGCGGTTCAGTAGATGCGATCAAGCACAACGCGTACGATAACGATCTTTTGCTGTCATCGTACGGTTTCAAATGTGACTCAATGATTCGTACACACAAACGTATCTGTAGTACACGTAGGGGTAGGGGTAGGAAGGGGGTGGCACGGTGACCTTATAGTGCGTACGAGCAGACATTTCCCATCATGACGTCTGGCGTTTTATTGAAATGAGGAGGATAAACTGGAACGGCTGTTGAACGTTACATAATCCATCCCTAAGTGCCATAAAAAAGGGGGCCAACAAAAACAAAGGGTCGTTTAGGTAAGCCCACTGCAATATGATGGAATGGTTCCGTTTCTTGATGTTCTATAGCTAATCTATGAGATTCTAGACAGTTCCGTGGCATTCCGTCTTGTCGCTTCTTTGAAGCACTGTCCTTGATTTTTATTATAACTATTATTAGAATTATCGTGTGCCCGGAAGCTACGTGTACGTGTTCTGTAGGTGCTTCCTCGACGGGTTTCGCTTTTTTACTTGCCGGAGATGGAGTAGCGATCTGTCTGGTGCTCGTCATGCATTCAAGTTCCGCTTTGAAGCGCTGAAGAGTTTGAGAGAACATTTGGTCTATACAGGGTCTCGTTGAGGGCTTTACAACTAATCATTGGCATGAATTCGAGTGGCCAAAAAAACACTATCGCGAACCATTCTACTCTCATACGACACTAAAAGGCACGAATACTAGCACCATTAGACACTACGGCCACGTCAGTGATGGTGCAGAGTAATAGGAACGAATAATTAATTCCCATAGAAACTGTTATTCTACTCTCTTACTCTTGGAAACAAACTAGGTCGACACAGAGACGAAAACTCAGTACGGCCCTGGGTGTTGGGCAAG
>UZAF01020331.1:7291-18489 GCA_900617895.1 Haemonchus placei | reverse complement strand
GGAAACGTCAAAGGGTAGACCTGCGTGGAATAAAACCCGACGGACTCTAGTGACGCATGCATCCTTGATCCAGCCAGCCCGTTTAGATGTTCTTTAACGAAGGGCGACCTGTTTCTCCTATGTACCCGCATCTACAGCTTTGGCAACGTATGGAGTAGACAACTCCTACCTTCATGCAGTCACCCACTTTGCCGTGAAGGCATATCCCACAATTAGAAGTGTTGCATACAGTATCGTAGAGTCGACTACGAACAAGAAGCTTCCGAAGGATGTTTGGAAGTATTTCGACAACCCGTATGTCGCCTTGAAGACCACATCGACACACAATTGATCGGATAGATCTACTCACTTCCTCGGAAATGAAAGGCAAACAGAAAGTCACCTTGTTAGGTCGTAATCTTTTCCGGGTTGTCGGCGTGGAGGAATACCTGCGTGTTGACCCAGACACAGATATCCGTTCAACGAGGCCTTGCTCTGGGCTAAACGCAAGGACTCCTTTTTCAGCTCAGCATCGGATGAAACTTTATTTGCGACCCTGAGCATATCGCTGACCACCGCGTGTTTGGTTTTTATAGGGTTATAGGGTGCGCCGATTGGTAGTTAACAATTATGGTTTTATAGCTTGGTTCGCGGTATCATTTTGTTCTTGCTATGCCCCTGAACTTGGATATTCAAAAATGGCAGCCAATCCTCCACAGGCTTTCCCGTGTAAAATTGATGTTTTCTGACGGCCTGTTCTGGACAAATGTCCATTGATGACTGCCATATCATATTTCCGACTCAGGAAGAAATGGGCATTTGTTACGATCTCCTGAACAAGCAGTCGGAAAAGATCAGTTTTACACGGGAAAGCCTGTGGAGGATTGGTTGCCATTTTTGAATATCCAAGTTCAGGTAATACTAGGGGCATAGCAAGAACAAAATGATACCGCAAGCCAAGCTGTAAAAACATAATTGTTCACTCCCAATCGGCGCACCCTATAAAAACCAAACACGCGGTGGTCAGAAATATGCTTAGGGTCGCAAATAAAGTTTCATCCGAAGCTGAGTTGAAAAAGGAGCTCTTGCGTTCAGCCCAGAGCATAGCCTCGTTGGACGGATATCCGTGCCCTGGGCCACACGGAGGTATTTCTCCACGCCGACAACCCGGAAAAGAATACGACCTAACAAGGTGACTTTCTGTTTGCCTTTCATCTTCGAGGAAGTGAGTAGATCTATCCGAACAATTGTGCGTCGGTGTGGTGTTCAAGACGATAGGTAGGAGTTGTCTACTCCATACGTCGCCAAAGCTGTAGATGCGAGTACATAGGAGAAACAGGTCGCCCTTTGTGCGTTCGGGTTAAAGAGCATCTAAATGGGCTGGCTGGATCAAGGATGCATAGCCCACCTAGGAGTCTATCGGGTTTTGATCCACGCAGGTCTATCCTTTGACGATTCCGTGTCCACATTGACGCTTGAACCCGAGATCGTGGCGCGCAAGACCCTGGAAGCGCTTTGGATTACCGCTAAAGGCTCCCTTATGAACAGAGAGGAGGAGTGTGTGGCCGTAACCCGTGAACTCGCACCCTTCCTTGACTTCTGCAACCTTTAATCTACACTGAGGTCAGTGGGAGGTTCTACTGGTTATTTTGAACAACAGTTAGTCCGAGGTGCTCGTCGTCCTATCTTAGCGGCGCACCTCTAAGGTGAGCAATCCATGCCTAATCCGGTCAATACCTATACGGGTTTGCTAGTCTACTTGAAGTTTTCTTGGAGTTTTGTTCAGGCGTCTGGGCGAGCATGCCACAAATATGCTTTGCACTATTTCAGGCCCTGACGAAGGCGAACCAAGCCGAACCAACCAACCAAATAAAGTGTTCAATCTCGAGAGGCTTGAATAGGGTTTCTCTCCACTATATGCATGCCAAGATTACAATGAAGCCGATCGTGGACTGTTTCTAATGAGTTTCATCTGCAATGGCTCCCGAGGGTATTCTCTACTCCTTACAAGTTCATCCTGATGATAAGGCAAATAAATACCTGTTCGTCTTGATGATTACTGTAGTTGTTGATTTTCGTGTAGATTGCTGCTTCTACTGACATTATTAGGATTTGAACGAGTTGCAAAAGACCATACAAAAAGCCGGCTCTCCACCATTTGGTGTGATGCACTGTACGGTGCACTGATGCGGTCAGTACATATCGCTCGGGTCGTTTTCTAGAATCACCGTGAAGTGAAGAGCAGTACGTCTCGCTTGTTCGGGTTATGAGGGAGTTTCCTGGTGTCAAATGAGCAAGACACCATCAAGACTGACGGTCTTTAGCTTCCCCCTTGACATCTCCTCGCATCATCTTTCGTCTATCTTCGAGCATAATGGGAAATCGCAACTGATGAAAATCTTGCCTCTTAATCAATTCATTCACGAGTGCGACTTGATCTGAATGACGCTCAAAGACTAGCGCTTTCTGCGACAAGGAAGTACTAATGCGACAAGGAAGTACTACTAGAATAGCAATTTGCAGGATTGTTAGTCGCGAATTACAGTGCGGTGCATTGCTTTCAGCTAGGGGAATTGAAGCTTGCCTCAGAGTAAAGGTGACAAAAGTTATACGCTAGACGATTTCGGTAACGCGCCATATTCCCAACGATGCAATGAGGGAGCTCATTCATCGTTAGAGTAGGCGAAGCTGGGAATTGTGGCTGTAAAAGAGGCGTATTTCTCATGGCGCTGAGAAAACGGTTGAAGGATGTTCAAAGCATCGCTTTCTGCTTGCACGGAGACTTGAAAATAGTTGCCTTAATCCTGGCCAAGCAATTAATCGGGAAAGAGGGGTCAGTTCATCATAAAAGCCGACCCCGACTTCAAGAGGGCAAAACTGAATATGGACTGTTGAAATCTGTTAGACTTGTCCCAGCATATCATGGAATATGAGTTTTTCAGTGCTTCACTACATTATTATTTCCTGGGGTAACCTGGTTGCTTGACTGGTTCTTCACCTTTTGTTTTGTATACACAGGCGACATAAAGCCAGTCGTCCTTCAGCATCGTCTCAGTGTCGAAAAATCCATTACATCCGTAGATTGTTCCTTCGGGAAGTTGACGAAGCTGAAAATGTGCCATTTGTCGTGGTACTCATGAAGAAGGTGGTCATATTAAGTGAAGTATCGAGGAAAGGAGCTATTGGAGTAGTCGCTGGTGGCAATGAGGGTGAGTCCATCAGGATATCCACAGACAGGGAAGAGAGCATTTTAAGGTCTGCGCTTACTTCGAGTCCCCCAAAACTATATTGTGTTCTTAATCCTCTATCCGAAAGTGAATCTTGACATTTTCATCTGCAGTCTTTTCCTTACAACTATAAGCTTCTTTGCGCCTCGCCACAAAAGATAGTGTGATGAGCTAGGGAGAAGAGGATTCATGTTGTCTCCACCTCATTGGGGCAGGTACGTTCTGTTTAGACAGAATTCTTGAACATACCCCCTGGTCTTTACACCGTATTAATTGAATTTGTGATTGGTGTGAACCCAGGAAGCCAATTTTGCCACGACTTTTGTATTCTGGTGCATGATTTGCTTTACCAAAAAATCCACCTCACCTTTTCCGCATATTTTTTGAAGGGGTTCAGTAGGATCAGGCGCACTTTGTCCTCCAGAGGTCCTACATACCTCTTCGTGAACATCCTAAACTTTCAGAATTTTCTCCCAAAGTGGGAAAAATTCCGCAATCCAGCAAATGCCAACTTTTCGTTTCTGATCTTGAAGTAATCGCCGCTAATCGGTAATAATCGGTAGTTTGGCCTGACTGCTTCCACCATTGCTTCAGCCGCCAAGTCATCATTCCACTTCTGAATGCCATTTCAATAAAATACAACTGTAGTTACCTTCTCTTGCGTCGATCAACAAACTAGGAGGCCCGACTTCTACTGAGACTGTAAACCGTTTAGGAGGGAATTTCCATACAATAATCATACAATGGTAGCGGTTGTACAGAAACTGGTACTCATTTTCTACCTCTGCGTTAGTCCCGCACCAATTAACGTGTCAGTATGTTACCTCCACTACTTTAGGCAGAAACAGAACTTACTTTTAGGGAAAGCCCACCGTATGTTGCCAAACGTTTAAGAAAGACTAACCAGATGTGTGTTGTATTCCTTATTGATGTCCTCGAATATGCTTTTCATATCCGAGCCTGAAAGAGGATGCTTAGAGCCACCTGTTCAGCAGAAGTATGCCGTAAAATGGTGTATAAGATGACAAGCTATGAATGCTGTGGTGTACTGTGACTTACCGTAGGCTTCACAAGTTGCTAGAGTGATGACTAGTACTGTAAAAGCGAACAGCATTTTGATTGGAACGCCTATGTTGGGACTTCTTTTCCGCGCTCATTTATATCCGATGATTTTACATAACTTTTGTTGTTCTTTATCAATGGGATATACATATGTATGTCGCTCGTCGTACGTGTCGTACGTGTCGTACGTCGTGGCTTCTATTTTGAAAATATTGGCTAATTGAAAAACCATGAGCCCAAAAATTTTTTATTACCTTTTTCTTCTAGATTTTCAATAGATTTTGCCCTTTTGTTGTGCATTTTGCTTTATTGAAGCTGCTCACGTATTGTAATTTGCGGAATTCTATTTGTCAGAAAATGGGAAATTTTTGTTATTGATGTTACTGAAACGCCCAGAATGAATTACGGTCATTGTGGGCAGCATTACATCCTCCGTCGCATCCTGCTATAGGTGTTACTATCGATTTTCTAATGAGTGATCTTTTCGGATGAAGAACACAGAGTGGGCGTATACATTCTACCCATACCGGCACTGCTTTCGTACCGAGCAATCCTCTTCATAGATTGAGGGTGGTGAAGAGTTTGCCTTTTACTTCCCAATCCATTATCCACGACGTCCTATACAATAGTCGCTATCGTGCAACACCTTCTGCATTTATACCTCGCTCCTTACCTGAGCGCGAGCATCGAGCGCGAGTCGACGTTCGCCAGAACCTCTTCAACCGCAGGCGAACGATGACTGGGACGAGCCCCATTATCATTCATGATGGGAAGTGGGGTTTGTGGGATTCACACAGGAATTTTATGAAATCCGCACAGGAGTATACATACAATACCTGCCATCGCACGTGAAGCCAGGAACCGTTGCAAACTGAAGCGACCACGTCGAGGGGGGTATAATCGCGTTTTCCATCTGCTATGCCGAGTGTTGATATTATGAGATCCTAACCCACGGTGCTCCTGTTACTACGAGACTGTTCTACGAAGTACTGAGAGAGGCGGTGCTCTGTCTCGAGCCTCAGCCTCTCTTTCACACTAGCTCAAAGGAATGTGTGATGGACAACGCTCGACCATGCCATGCGAGGACGGCGACAGGGGAGCTGGAAAAACTTGGTACCACATGTCCACCCTCCATGTTCACATAAGCTTGGCCCTTGTGACTTAAGTGCCGTTAGAAGAGTACAGGAGCACCTCGAAGGGAAAAACTCGATAGCCGACAGGATGTTAAGTGTGCAGTAAGTGGNTGATGGCAATAATGCCTGCCCAATCCGTGGAAAGATGTCGTGACTGGGGAAGTTCCCTATTTCGATTACTGTTCATACGTCATTGTTGTAGATATTTTTTTTGAATGAAAATGAACTTTCTTATAACCTATATTCACAAAACAGCTACAAATAATATACCATTTGCCTTTGACTCATTCGCATAACTTCCTTTACCAGACTTCCCAATTAAAATCCTTAATTATTTGAATGAATGGATGAATCATTTACTTGGGGACTGATTTTTGCGTACCAGTCTTTGTAGTATTTCCGCGAGGTATTTGAAATCTAACCCAATCAAAGTAGATTTGGTCCTCAATTTAAATCTATAACACTTGTTTATCAGACAGTCGAGGAACTTGGACTTTCAATGTCCTACTTAACTGTTGTTTTTTTGCTCCTCAAATTGCTTCAGTTTGTATACAGCTCGCAAAACTTGAATTTCTCTTTTATACTGATTTCACTTGATTTCCACTTAATATTGCCATCCGCCCATTTAGACTGCGACAACCAAATGCAGAAGCATACCACTGACACAAGAAGTGAAGCTACACCTGTTCTCGCCCATCTGTGGTGCCCTACTAGAGAAAATATCCCCTCTCACAATGCATCGAAGAATATTGTTCGATTCTATAATTATGGGGTGTGATCGTTCTTACATCTAAAGTTCAAGGGTAATGGATTAAGTGTTAGGGTGTTGATTGATCCCACGTAAGTCATGCTCCCCTCATTCGACTTCCACTCAGAGTCGTAGTGGCGTTTGAATGTGTGTGTGTGTGGCCTATACAGTGACTTGCGGTGGCCAGCTGTTGTACAAGTTAGTGCTTTCTTTTTTCCTAGAAGAGTCTGGTACCAATTATCAACTTTAGAGTGATGGACGGATTAGTTGGCCTAAACGGATACCGATCCGGGTACCCGTGGCAATGCGTGTGTGAAGTACGCCACTTGCTAGTACACCACCTACACCAAAATCTGAAGTTATTCATAAAATGTGTTATTGGCTCCTAAATATCAAAAACCACCAAAGCTCTCCTGCATAAAGAAAGCGACTGGTCCATTCAAGGCTAAAGTCCACATTGTCAGCGCATTTCAACGTTTTTTCTTGTTTTTTAAATAACTTTTTTATGACTTCCATGCAAGTTTATTGAGAAAATCTGAATTGCATTAATCTCAATTGGGGGTTTTGTAGACACAGGCGACATAAAGCCAGTCGTCGTTTGGCATCGTCTCAGTGTCGAAATATCCATTACATCCGTAGGTTGTTCCTTCGGGAAGTTGGCGAAGCTAAAATTACGCTATTTGTTGTGCTACTCATAAAAAATGTGGTCACATTGAGTGCGGTCTCGAGAGAAGGAGCTCTCAGGAATGTCGTAGGGGAAGGGAGAGTAGGCTTGGCGGGATAGCCCCAGACAAGCACGAGAAAGCTTTGGGTTTCTCAATGGATCCTGTGTCCCTAAAACTGTTCTACTCTGAGCCTTTTACCCGAAGGTGAATCTTAACATGCCCATCTGCATTCTTTTACTTGTTCCTAGGGGTTTTTCGCATCTTGGCACAAAAGAGGATGGGTTGGGCTAAGGAACTTCATCTAGGCGAAAAAGTTCTATGTAATTCTTGAACATGTGTCGGTCTTTACAGCACATTGTACTTTGCTATTGGTGTGAACGCAAGAAACCAACTCTGCCAAGTCTGCTGTATTCAGTTATATGGTTAATATAACCGGTAAATTCAACTCACTTTATCTGCATTCTTTTTGAAAGGGTTCAGCAGGATCAGGCGCACTTTTTCCTCCAGAGGTCCTACATACTTCTTCGTAAACATCCTAAACATTCAAAATGTTTTTCTAAAGGAGAGGCAACGTCCACAGATTAGTAAAAACCAACTTGTCATTTCTGATCGCAAGATAGTCGCCGGCATTCCATAATAATCTGTAATATGACGGAACAGCTTCCACCATTGCCTTGGCCGCCAAGTCATCATCCCACTTCTGAATGTCATCCCAATGACATACAAAATGAAGTTGCGTTCTCGTTTTTTCGCTTCTTGCGTCGATCAGCAAAGATATAGTATTGTACCGCTACAGAGACTGTAGAACCCTGACTATTTAGGAGGGTTTCGATACAGTGATTATACTGTGATTGTGGTGGTGGACGGGTGCAGAAGCTCGCACCATCAACTTACCTTACTTACCGCTGCTTACCTAACTTACAAACTTACCGCCACTTCAGGCAGAAACGGTAGCTACTCTATGGGGAAATTTACCGTATCTAGCTGAACTTTTCGAGAAAACTGACCAGGTGTGTATTGTATTTCTTATTGATGGCCTCGAATGTATCTTTATTACCAGAGCCTGAAAGAGGAGGTTTAGGGCAACTTGTTCAGCAGGGGTATGCCGCAGAATGGTGCTATAAGATGACAAACTATGAATGCTGTGGTATACTGTGTCTTACCATAAGCCTCACGAGTTGCTAGAGTGATGAACAGCACTGTAGAAGCGAACAACATTTTGATTGGAACGCCTATGTTGGAGATTGTTTTCCGCGCTTATTTATATCCGATGATTTTACAGGAGCTTTTGTTGTTTCATCAATGGGTGTTTATGCCTCTGCCGGAGCTTTTGTTCCAAATCTAATTATCCAACGAGAAGTTATGAGCTATGATCTTTTGGTGTTACATTTTTCTTCTAAATCGATAGTGTTGCACTTTTGTTGTTCATACTACATTTTTGTGCGCTTTTGTTGGTAACATTGCATTATTGGATCTAAGTCTTTTTTCGCTTCTTTATCGCTCTAAATCCACGTGTCTTTATTTGCGGTCCCACTCGTCAAAAAATAGCAGTTCTTATTCAGCTGATATTATTGAATTTTTAGATAACGTTATAGTTTTTCTGTGTTTTTGTATATCCAAATTTTTGAACGTTCTCTGCGTACACTGGAAGCCTACTTCGTTTGTAGGGGAGTAGCGCTTGGGCCACACAACAGTTAAAAATTATTGTCCCGAATATTTACCCTCACCTTCTGCAAGATACCCCTAGTCATAAAATGAAACATGTGCCTCAATCCGCTTTTCGATATATCTTTTTATTACTACGCATTGGGGTTATCTTCTTTCTCCTCATCAGACTCCTACGAGGGTTCGGAATACATTCATTAGGAACGATCTAACATCGACCTCCATTATATTGCCTATATAGTGAGTGTGAATGGCTGAATGCATCCACTTACATCATCTCCGCTTTGCAGGCAACATTCTACTTATAACATGAAATATCGAGCAGACGGAACGAATGACAAGACTTAAACGAACAAGAAAGACTTTTAGCCGGTTATCGGATATCCTTACGAAAGCTCTATACGAAAGGAGTGCTATGCCTCGTGTCACGTGAAGGGGCGATTGACTGAACTACTCCGGCTCCTCACGAGAAACCGTAGAGGCGTGAGTGGCCCGCTTGAGGAAATTGATGATTAAAAGGGTGGGGTGTGGTACGGGCGATGCTCACAAGGGAAGGATACCAAGTCCAAGTGGCCATTTGAAATGAGACCTACACTGCAAGTTGTATTTTTTGATGCTGATTTTGAATCTGCATTCAAAATCTGCCAACGATTCTCTGAACGAAGTTATGGAGATGGTCTACGGAGAGCGGTCTCAACAGGGGGCAAGCAAAAAAGACGTGGCCGCCGGCACGCCAGAAGCGACGGCTTGGAGTGGAGGTTAGCGTGACGCCTTATGGGCTGGGACCGAAGATCGGATTTAGCGGGAGGGGGTGGCGTTTTTGCAGTTGCGGGACTATTTCCTCCGAGTTGTAAAAACCTTGTTATATTAGTTTTACCGCCTTCGGCGACTTTTTGAATGCTGGAGGTGAAGTAGTTCTTGTTTAAACCATCTGACATCTTCTCTGAGCGCCAACATGACAAAAATCCCTTGAGTAGCCAGCAGCGTGTCATGAGTATGAGAGAAACTTCTACAACATAGGAGCACAGAATTGAAAGTACACAAGTGAAAATAACCGGAGAACTGAATCGCAAGAATACACGCAAATTTGAGATATTGAGAATTTGTTCGCTTAACTCGATGTAATAAATGCTCTAGGAAGGCGCCAAGACGGTAAAACTATTATAAAAAGTTTTTACAACTTGGAGGAGATAGTCCTGAAAAAGCAAAATGCCGTTGCCCAACAAACCCGATACATGGTCCCATGCCTATAAAGCGTCGCGCTTACCTCTAGTCCAAACCGCCACATCTAGGGTACCAGCGACCATGTTCGTTGAGCTTGCCTCTGTTGAGACCACTCTCTGGAGACTCCATAACTTCGTTCAAGGAATCGTTTGGCGGACTTTGAATGCAGATACGAAATCAGCATCAAAAAATACGCCTAGTAGTGTAGGTTCTCATTTCAAATGGCCACTTTGACTTGAGATCTCTTCCTTGTCAGTATTTAAAGCTAGGGCCCATCGTCAATTCAACCAACCTGATATCCCCCTTTCTAGCTGTAGCAGATCATTCAGCCAGCGACGTGAATAAAGTTGACGTTTGGTTTTCGACAATGTCCCGGATGTACTTCATGAGGCTAGTGCCCTCCTGTTCGAGGTAACGTTGCTTTCAGATTTCCATTTGTATGAGGTCCCTAAAAAATCAAGAAAAGTAGGGCCATACAAAGAAGGAGATTTCTTTCGATGAGGCTAGGTTTCCATACCCAGCTTTTTTTAGGTTGATAAGTGGCAATGCCAGCAAGGTGCCGTTAGAGTTTGTCCTAGCTTCACTGTCCTCATTTGCTGTTTGTTGTGGTCTCTAATCCGTTTTATCAGATGCCATTTCCGAATATTTCATACTCATGACGGATGTATATTTTGAATCGTCTTTTCCATGACGAAAATATATATATACTACATATTCTTACCTGAAGACACTACAGTACCCAATCGATTATCGACTTGTAATTCGTTCTCGGAATGTTTTTGGCTTGCTTGCTTCAATTCTTTCCACAGCATTGTATACAACTGAAAAGCTTTCAGAGCCAAAATCTCGCTCTATGAGCTTGCCCGAAACCGAGCTCATGGAGACCGCTCGGAATGTTACATGGGACCTGATGGAGAGTCATCAATCGTGAGTCACCATTTCCGTTTATTGCTCCTTTTTATTAGAAACGGAGAAGAAATTCGTGCGAATAAGTCTGGAACTTTGCCTGGCTGCTTGACAAAACACAAAAGCACAAAACATAGAAACAATTACTACTTTGACTTTCATCAATGCAGCTATCATTAACATTGCAAACGAACTCGAAGCAGCCCACTGAACTAATCTTGCTAGGGTAGAACGAGTATCAGCCACCACGTCTGATTGTATGCTCCTGTATTTCCACCCAATTTCTTTTTCGTGAAGTAGTTCTGTTAACGAACTTTTGGACAATGGACAATGGCCATGGAAACGAAACGGTGGCCCCTGTTTTGTCTGCTTGTGTTTGTTCGATTGATGAAAGGTGCTTCAAAGCAAATCACGGTGTTGGTTCCGCTACTTGCTTTTCCACTATTACAAATCATATATCCGTATTTCTAAGAGGTGAATGATCGTTCAAGTGTCAGTGCTAAAATACCTGCTAGAGAACTGGGACTCATATCGTGCTTATACGATGGGGAATCTTAGAATGAATCGTTTGACAGCACAGTACCTCCAC
>UZAF01020330.1:0-18492 GCA_900617895.1 Haemonchus placei | reverse complement strand
CAACAGATTTCACCCTGTACCGGAAATAAGGTTAGAGGGGTCAGACAATACCTACTGAGGAGCTGCTAGGATGGGAAATCCTATCGGTATTGCCAGGCCCTTCGAATTTGAGATTTTCAGGCCCCATTAGAGAAGAATTACTCGGATTTTTGGGATGAATAGAATAACTGAGTATTAGACGGCTCAAATTGACTGTCCGATTGATCCGGCTACATCAACTTGAGGGAAATGTCGGCTACGGAAGATGTTGGTCAGGTATAACCGCAAGAGTGACAGCATCTGGTGACGGAAAAAATCTTCAACGATGTTGTTCACTGGCACGATGGGAGGCAAAGCGTAAGGAATAGTTGATCGACGAGATCGAGTGTTGAAAGCGACTACTTGTTTACCAACCTCCATCCGATACTTTCATATGTAGGTAACAGAAACTTTGCGCCCAACCCCACAGGTTACTCATACTCAGGTAACATTGAAGATGTTGTCGCAACTCGATCCCTTGGGAATGCTCTACTTTTATGATTTTTAGTCAGAGTTTTCAAACTTCGGAAAAAAGTTTGGGTAATTCACTCAACCCAAGGTGAATGGCGATGAAGGCAGAGCTGCTATCCAAGGTTACTTTACATAAGGGAAAGCGACGTCTGAATACAACCGCTGGGGGAATAATCGGGATTCTAGTCACCAGCTGAGCCTTCAATAGGCCTGTGAAGCAAAGTGACACTGCTTACTTCGGTAGATATCGCTAAAGTGCAGTTCTTATAATCATGTCGTTGAAGGATCAGAAGATAAGGTCGAAATATGACTAGATGCCCATTTAGACATCACGGGACTAATCTATGGATCAGTTGGTCTTAGTAGAATCATTGGACGATGGGCGGAATGAGTGGTAGTCGTCAGGGATTATGTCGTCTGCCATTGGGCTGGAAACATTTAAAACAAAAAAAAACTGGTCATCAAAGGGATTAAGCTTTGCTGTAGCAGGTATTCAGACCATATGAAATTATTGTCATAAAATGATTGATGTCAATTGCTTTCCTTGCAATTGTTTTGAACATGAGACCACTTTTTCTTCGAAAAAAGGAATAGTTGAAAGAAAAACAGAGATATTGGAAGGCTTTTTTTTACAGCTTTAGGCTTTGACAACAAGCTTCAACTCTCGCCTTTCCGGTTCATTTATCGGCCTTCAGCTTTATCGCCAGCAAAGGCTGCTCTTAAAGGCACAGTTCACGATAATTTTGGGTAATGCAGATTATGATGAAAAATGGAAGAGAAGGTCGGAAATAGTGCGATGAAGGTAAACAAATTGCGTGAATCGGTGTTTCCAAAGTGAAAAAATGCTTCGAAAACTCGTTAAAAGGGGGCTGGGCGAGAATGAGACTAGAAAAATGAAGAGGAGTGGGGCGTTTGGACAATATGTCTCACTGCGTACGTGTTGGTCCTAGCGCGAATAACAACAGACATAACAATAACAGACAACGGTAAGCGAAAATTGATTCACTTATAAGCATAAGTAAACAAAAAAAANAAAAAAAACCCTAGTAGCAGCGAAAGTAGCTCACCTTTTTCAGCCTCTACGAATAGGAAATGAATAAGGGGTCGCGGCAGCAAAAAGTATAACAAAGGAAAAAAGAATGGGAGAAAAACACTGCCTCATCACTAGGCGACCAGCTGATTGTGTGTGGGTCCTAGAACGAATAGTGGAAGTCTGTATTGTCTCGACACTCGTCTGACGTGATGACGTGACATCAATCGAGAGGCGGGGAAGCCATTGACGTTCCCGCCCATTGAATTATCGTGAACTGTGCCTTTATTCGGGGCTTGACGACCCAGTTCCCGCAATGGGTAAGCTGACGGCGCTTAAACATGCGTCTGGGCTACCGAGTTCTACTTCCATATGCTCTACTTCCTGCTTCCCACTTAGGTGAAACTTGAAGAGGCGGGCACAGGGAAACCTAACGCTGCCTATTCCTAATGTGCAGTAAAGGACTAGGCAGGGAAATCCTCCTTCGACTCAATTGCTTCTGACGTCGAATACCGATTTTCCGATGATGATTTCCGTGCATTAAGAAGGCATTTCTCCTCGAACCCAAAAAAAATTTCACAAATTGGAGATTCACAATTGAGGAGAATGCCCCGCTAACGCACGGAAATCATCCTCGGGAAAAAACGAAAAACAGGAAGTCGAGTGAGCTGGCACTCACCTACAACGCCAGAAATGCAAGATGGCTGCACTTCTAGACGCCCTTGCTTCTTCTATTCATGCCGCAAGGGCGAGCGTAGTCTCGTCTCATCGATGAGTCCAGTAAATAGAATGTGGACTCGGCAGTTGAGCTGAGCTCCTCCGGCTGGCTAAGATATGTAAGTACCGTATGTGTTACTGTTCTCACTGTTAATAAACACCGCTGAGTGGAAAGAACTGAAAGCAAGAGATTGCCTCAGAACAAAGAAAGCGCCGGCTCTCTTTATTTCTATGTCAATAATTTTTACGGAGCACACGAGCGTGCGATGAACGGTCCCGTGACTTGTACAATAATCGGTCAGGTGGCTTTGTCGCAAGCAAAATGGTGCCAGTCGCCCGTTGCAGGAGTAACCTAGTAGGCAGCTCAAAGTGGGTATAACACGGACCAGTTCAAATCGTTCATTCCACTGACAGTTCGGGGTACTGCGACGCCGTCTCGAGAACGCAGAGGGTGCTTTCATAGTCCGCCGGCGAGCGCGCGCCGTTCGGGGGGCTTCTCGGCCTGCGGTATCTATCGATCAAGATTCAGTTGTAAATAAGTGGTAAGCGCCACTCCCGGCCGGCGGACCATGAATGTGTTGCGGTGGGTTGCGCCAGTGGGTTGCGCCAAGCGCGAAGTGGGCGGTGTGGCCGAATTTCGACGGACGCGCGGAATGGGCTCCCCCGGGTAAGCCGGTTTGACAACTCTTATTAAGAGGTCACAGATCCATTTTAGGGACAAATCTCAAGAACCGTTTCTACGTGAACTGTGCCTTTAAAGGCACTGTTCGTGATGATTCAATGGGCGGGTGTGTCGATGACGTGTCCGCCTCTCATTCGANTCGAATGAGAGGCGGACACGTCATCGACACATCCGCCCATTGAATCATCGTGAACAGTGCCTTTAACAAAACATCAAGTCAAAGCAAAAAGGCAGACCACTGAAACGAAAAAGTTGCTGACAAAGTGAAAGTTCATTAGTACTTTCCTATCGTTTATCTATCAATTTTACAGCACACGTCAGCTGTTTACGTTGAACCAGGCCAGTGAATATTAATTTGAACTCTTCTGAATTGTACTACAAGCCAGGCATCCGGAAGGCACAGGATGGGGTTTTGACACCAGTTCGAACCATGCCTCCATCAGAGACGGAGTTTTCAGGTATGTTTCCGTAGTAGATCATGAGTTTACGTTTCAGAGGTGCAGTAAAGGCTCCAGCCTCAGTGAGTGTATCGAAAGCACAGGAACGAAAATTAAGTACAAGAATCCTGCCTTACAGGATCTTGTCCGAGGAGATGTATGCGATGGGCACAGGAGATGTCAGTGACAAGACGAGGACATCACTCGACAATAGAACCCTCGCGCAAGTTCTTTCTGTCGACAGTATGTCAGTGAAATCTGCTACGGCGCGGGGTTCCTGCTTAGGATAAGAACTTGGGCATAGTTAACGTTCCATAATTCTGACAGTAAGGAGGGCCACTTCTGCCTAGGACCAGATCAATAATGCCCATCCCGTTTCTTGAGAAAGCAGTTTTCCGTGAATAAACAGTGAGATGTTCCTATGGTAATTGATCTGGCTTTGAATGGATCACGCACATGATCTCCACAATGTATCCCTCCAGCATTTGAATGCGTCCTTCGTCTGCGACGAAGAATGAGACCAGCGACGGGAAAGCAGTCAGTACTTTCATTTCCTGGACGGAATTGAAAATAGAGTCCTGGTCATTTTTAGTTGCATTTGATCCCGACCAATGCATGCTGCAACTCCTAAGACCACTTTCCACGCTGATTCAACGTGTTCTATGTAGAAGTTAAGTAGGTTCACCCGAATGTCCGGCACGCTTTTAAATCTTTCATCCTCGGAAAAACCCAACCGGATTCCTCACTGTTTCCCTCTGTGAGTCAGTCAGTTAAATGAGGATAAATAAAAAGATTTTATTCGATATAGGACGAGAATCACAGCGTAAAGTACCCGACGATTGCAAATAAAATCTTTGAAAACGCGTCACACACATTATGAACAGAATGTCAGCAGCTTAAGTGGGTAGGAAACTGTTCTTTTAGGAAAAGTTGAATAATAAAAGCACAAAAAATAACTAAATTAATACAAAAAGAAAAACTAGTTAAGCAAGTGGCAATGGACACGCAGCTCAGTTTCTTTGGGCTATTTGAATATTAAACTTAACAGCAGGAAGAGTTTCTACAGTAGCTGTGACTTCGGCGTTCACATTCNCACACACATTATGAACAGAATGTCAGCAGCTTAAGTGGGTAGGAAACTGTTCTTTCAGGAAAAGTTGAATAATAAAAGCACAAAAAATAACTAGATTAATCAAAAAGAAAAACTAGTTAAGCAACTGGCAATGGACACGCATCTCAGGTTCTTTGGGCTATTTGAATATTAAACTTAACAGCAGGAAGAGTTTCTACAGTAGCTGTGACTTCGGCGTTCACATTCAAATTTGCCAGAGCTCCTCTTACAGCTCCGCAAGGGAATGTGACCAATGCTCCAGCTTCGCGCACAAACTGCTGACCCTCTGCCAAAGATCGCAGTGTGCAGAACTTGTTGTCTTGCACGACGTACACACCCTCAAACATCGGTCAATAAATCAATTAAAACATCAACATCATCTCTTGAACTGCAGGATCGATATAATTAGCAATAAACAAGTTTCATCAACTACATATGTTAACAGCCACCATAAATGGCTACAGAACACGCTGCATTAAGGAAATTCGGGAACCAATGGTAAAAGGGACAGAGATATTTCAGAGTCAGACAAAGTCATATAGTAAGGGTGGAAAAAAGAAAAAAGACAAAAGAGAGGTTTATGTTCCTGATGTTATGGCTTATTCTGGATTTGATAACGATCTCACACAGCGTTTACGTATAAATTTGATATCTAATATCGCCTGAGAACCATTCACTCAAAGTTAGGAGTAGAAGAGCAAGAAAACCATCAGGAATAAGAATAGCAGACACGAAAAACTCCAAGAATAGCTCTTTTATCAAAAAAACGAGCTTGAGTAAAACTGGAATGAATGATGATGTCTTATGTGATTACGAGAAAGCTTAAAAAAACCATCAGTATGTTTGGAACGGAGCTTACCTGGTGATTTGTTCTCAAGTTGTCCACCTGTTTTCCAAACATTGCTGACCAGAACTCTTTGCAGATAAATTTGACAACCTAAAAGTTTACCAGATATGCCTTTATTAGACTTCAAAAGACGCTACTACACATAACACATACATGCTCTCGTTGATCTCTAAATCAAATTCCCTCTTGACACTTCTACTTAAAGAAGGTGCGAACTACTCATCTCAAGTTTCTCGAAGATCGATAAAGAACTATCCTCTATATTCTCCCTGACCTTCTTTTCCGCACCTTTTATTAGTAGCAATTAAATGATAATTATGCTTTGTCCAGTAAGGTTTTAAGCGACAAATTGGAATCAGGCATTTGAAACCGTGATTCCAAACTACAAAACATGTAGTGTTAACTGGATAAAGCCGGGACAAAGAGAACTTACTTCAAGCTCAGTTAATAACCTCGGCGCATCTTTGGAAACACGTTCCGCCATTACGTATCCGACTCGATAGCCCATGGATTCCAATTGAGTGATATATGAATTCTTAATTAGTTGAACTTAAGCTTCATGAGTTCGTAAGAGTAAAGACACCAGGCAATGGTTGTACTTACATGGGCAAATGCTAGCTGCACCAGCGAGTCATACTTGTCCAGGTCCGCAAGATCGGTACATGTGTCGGCAACCTGATTAACACAGTTCTTTTTTATGTCACCGTATTAGCTCGAAGCTTGACAAGGCTTGATCAAATGAAAAACAATAGGATCAATGGTGGCAAACTGAGATTGTTTATCAATTTATACATAGTGAGTGAAGATATAATGTATTTTGAAGTAATGTCGAACTGACGGCACATCACTTGCTGCATTACTGAAAGCTTGGGTGTGCAAGATACCTTCACGAGTATTTAACTTAAACACAGAAAATGACAGTTAATTAATCAGATATACGGATATTTGAGGGATTATTTTGATTCTATATTCGGAGATTCCGAATTCTCGAAAGCAAATGCTAGGAAGAATTAACCGAAAGAGCCTGCATCACGAGAAAAGAAATCTTTAATCTAAATACAACGCTAACAAGCCCACCACTCATGTCAGTAATAGAAAACAATTTGTCAGCGATTTTCGTTGCTCCATTATCTTGTTAGCAAGGACTCCCAAAGATCTTATGGAATGAATTAATCACTGTTATCTCCTAACTCTGCGAACTAAACGAATGTAGGGTTTCCCATCACCATAGGAGTAAAGTAATTCTAGAAAAATAGGCTTGATCAATAGTTCTTGTCTGTACTAACCAGAAGATATCTGTAAAAACAAAAACGAAACAATGATAATATTAAATAGAAAAAGGGTAACAAGAACCATACCTGTTTCCATTCCAGTTTGGCAGCATTTCGTCGCTCTTCACTCTCTTTTGTGTAATTAATGATTTCAGCATGGAGCAAATCGAATGGAAAAGCTGCTTGAACGTTCATTTTCGAACGACAACAAAGGAATCTCTGAAATCGAGGTAACCCCGAACAGTGAGAGAAAATCGGGAAGCGGCTGAGCAGCGAATTTAACATTGGAGCGCGTTATCTCTCCAGCGTATGAGAAGGCTATCCCAAACGTTTGCAATTGGAGTGATTTAGATGTAAATAATACTATTTAGTTGATTCTATCAATGTAAAACAATCTAAGCACTAATTCTGTAAAGACAGTGAGCTTGAACTCTGACTAGCTCTCGTAACTCTCAGGAAAGGAGCCAGGATAGCTGGAAAGAAAAATTTTTAGTCAAACATGGACAAAATGAGGGTGGGAATGGAAATGTAAGTGAGAAAAGTTGGGAATATTAAACTTAGAAAAATAGAAATAAGCATCAGATCTATCTATCAAACTGTTACATTCAGCGTACTATAGCCATTTCCCATCTAGTTGGAAGATTACCGTAGCACAGGCACAATCACAGGACGTTCTCCTTCTGGTTCTAATCAACAAAGTCAACAAATCCCACAAGGTTGGCGGGCTATCTGCGAAACTTAGGTCTTGTGCTGGACTTGAACCCGTACTTGTGCTTTACTGGCACCGTGCTTTCCATCAAAGACTCTGCCTGTTCCTCGTTTTCTCTCGCCTTCTTAAAGGCACAGTTCACGCTAATTTTGGGTAATCCAGATTATGTTGAAAAATGGAAGACAAGATCGAAACTAGGGGGACTGAGGTGAAGAAACTGCGTGCATCGGTGTTTCTAAAGTGAAAAAAGGCTTCGAAAAACCGTTAAACAGAGGGCTGGACGAGAATGAGATCAGAAAAATGAAGGAGAGTGGGGCGTTTGGACGAGCTATACAGCGTGTCTCACTGCGTGCGTGTGGGTCCTGGAACTAAATAAGGGATCGCGGCAGCAGAAAGAATAACAGAGGAAAAAGAGTGGGAGAGAAACATCGCCTCATCACTCGGCGACAGCTGATTGTGTGTGCGTCCTAGAACGAAAATTTGCAATCTGTATTGTCTCGACACTCGTCTGACGTGATGACGTGGCATCGACGAGAGGCGGGAAAGCCATTGATGTTCCCGCCCATTGAATTATCGTGAACTGTGCCTTTAATGTGGTCCGTCCCATCCAATGCCGAAATTTTGCCAATTACTCGCCAACCTTGTTAAACATTTTAATCGTAGCTATAGCTGTTAACAAAACATTAATTCAAAACGATACCGACATTTTTTAGCTTTTTTTCCGAAACGTTCTTGCTGGCATGTTCCGATTTCCTCGGAATTTTTCTTTCTTCGTCGATTCAACTGAGATTGTACTTGATTATAGTAATTTTTATGCGTCTTATGCTCTAATTGTTCTAAAAACCATATATTACTTTAATTTATAACAAGGTATTAATTTTTCGGTCAATTTCCTATGACAAAAAATAAATCCTGAATGATAAGCATCTGTCTGAACATCTGTCGAAACATTCAGAAAGCGATTGATACACTGAATTTTTGCAAAAACGACCAGTAGCAGAGAACCGGTTCTTGAGGTAGATTTACATATGGTGGCCTATAATCCAGAGACCAGATCCACAGTGTTGAACTTGTCGGGGAAAACGTTAGAGTTGTTATGAATGTCGCAAAGACACATACACGGTCATAGGCATTCAAGGTTGCCCAGTTTCTCTTCGGTAAATACTGAATTCCAATGATGCATTCGACCTGAATCAAGCATTATTTGCTCAAGTTCTTGAAGCAAAGTGCATTGTGCAGCGGTTGTTGCTCACATGTCTCATACGGTGGTCAGGAGCAAATATTTGTCGGTCAGTTCGCCTGAGGATCTTGCAAAGCATTCCGGCAAAAACTATGCGGATCGTCATCATTTTCAGTTTGATTTGTGTCTTCTTCACTACTGCTTTGTCTGGAGCCGGATATGCCGTAATGGTGAGGTGACATTACCAGTATAATTGGAAATTACTTTTTATCTGAAAGTTGGTTGGTATGTTCTCCCGTAGATACGGACAGTAAGCATATTGGGGTGACAACCTTCTCCATCACATTCCCAGTCATGCTCCTCCGTCCTCTGAACTCGAAAGTCTCCTCCTGAACAAACTGCTCCAACTTTAATACCCCATAGAACCTTTCCTATGTTTAACTTTTTGCGTAAGATTGAAAAACTAGTTCTTCCTCACACTTTGACTTTTTCTCGCTTACCAGTTCACTATGTCTCGAAACGTTATAATTCAGTCCCCTCCCCGACATCTCCGAAATGTTCTACTTAGAGATTCTTCGCGAGGAGGGCCCAACGCAAAGACATGGAATAGTTCTTGAGGACGGTCCCTCGATGAGTTGATCGGCGGTTCAGACAAAAACTCATTGCTACTCTGATTGATTGGACTTTTTGGCATGAGTGAGTGATGAATGAGAGACTTTTGCATGAATGGGAGACATGTGAAATCAATATTACAGTAAAGAGAATTCGAATTCAACCAGTTTTTTTTATAAACTTAGAGACCTGCCCATGACTGACTGACTGTGCTCATTTGCTTTCAGACGAACGACTTTCGACGCTTCACTCCATCGGAATCCACATACCTATTCCCATATCTTGTCCATCGACTTCCATTTCCACGGCTTACTCTCAAAGTGGGCATTATCAATCAGCTACGAAAGGCGCACAAGATTAAATATTGATCTTTCGTCAGCCGGGTAACGAAAACTCACTTAATTTTTTTAGTAAAATGCAGCTTTCGATTTCAGTGTATTAATTGATGATATGATGACGATTATGATGATGTACGTGATTCAAATTTGAATCATACTTTATTCTCAATCGATTGTGTATGCAATGCCAAAAGGACAGTTCACGATAAAAAAGGGTTTGGAGAACCCTCCTCCNCCCCCCCCCCCCCTCCCCCACCCTCTTATGATGAACATGCGGCTCCCAAGAAGAGCATGTGGGACATTGTCGGGTCGGAAAATGATATCGAACGAGCGTCAAAGCGCTCCAAAACCTGCTTGGCCGACAAAAACGCCCAAAGTAGGACGAGTTCTCACGTTCTGTAGAGGGTGTACCATTAACAATCGAAGGTGAGGGCGCCGACGACTAGTACACTTATGTGGGAGACCTTCAGACGTTGACGGGCACAATCTTGTACACTTCTTACGACTTCTTTGAAGCCTTATATTTCTCAAAATCCGCCGATTTTGCGTGCCGACATTCTGCACATTATTTTAGTAAAGCTAGACATCTCAGAATTATCGTGAACTGTGCCTCGAGCTTATTAAAATTTGTTACTGAAATTTTTCTAATATAGAATGAAAACTCGCCTCTTTTTTGAGCTACTTAATAAATTGTATCATTTCCGTAGTAAACAACAATCACCTTCAGATCATACCCACACCATAGTTCTATTTCTACGCATACTTTCAAAAGCAAAAGTTTGGTTGAAGGCTAGGACAGATATTGCTAGATTATGAAATTTCAAAAGAAAGGTGTGTAAGTTGATCCAACTCATGCGCATGCTCATCATGTTTTGGAATGCGCCGTACACTTGGCACCCATCCACAATAAAGTATTATCGAAATCTTCCGGCTGCCATTTCGATCTATTTTGAAGACAATCACATGGCCACCATGCCAGTTACGTCTCCATAGCCCCGTACCGTGATTCGAAGTACTCTCCTGGATAGGGCAGTAACTAACAGTAATGTTACTGAAAAAATTTTAGAAAACATTTTAATCCACTCTTTTCAACACTCTCACGAATTTGTAAAAAAAAAGTAAAACACAATTTTTTTTCAAGGTTGGCGGTTTATGGACAAAACTTCAGTCACGGACGGGACTCTAATCCCTACTTGTGCTTTCTGGGCACCGTGCTCTATCCCTTACACTACCGAGACCCCGCTTGCCCTCGCCTTCTTGATACTGGTCGACCGGCTCAACATATTGTACGTGTGAGTGCTGATAAGCTATGGCATATAAGCCATTAAGAAGGCGAGGGCAAGCGTGGTCTCGGTAGTGTAAGGGATCAGAGCATGGTCCCCGGAAAGGACAAGTGCGTGTTCGAGTCCCGTCCGAGACTGAAGTTTTCTTCATAAATCGCCAACCTCGTGAAACTTTCGCTTCGCGTACTGCGGCGTTGAAAAAGCAGTTAAGAAAGATCAAATTAAAACAATTTTTTGTTTTTTTTTTTACAATAAAACTGTTCTCAGAGAGAGGAACGCTTCTTTGGAAACAGATGGAACCAAACCAGTAATTAGCAACTTCTGGCACCACACCGTCCACCCTCCGAACCTTCCACGACAAAATCAGCAGTGAAACAAGTTTCTCGCTAACTTATTGGGACCTAACTCTGTACCTGAACAGAGGGATTTCTAGCCACCCATAATGGCACGAGAAAGGTGTAGACCGGATTCAGATGCCCACCGTCGCCCAGAACGCCTAGAAATGGCCATCACCTCTGTAAGGACCACGTTGTGAATGTCAAGGTATTGTATGTATCACCCCTAGACAACTAGAACAACTTTAAAAATCAGGGGATACAAAAATGGTAGTACTGCTTGGGTTTCTGCAACTTTTTCGTCTTCGGCGACTTATTAACACCGCGGTTTTCATTCTTTAACTTTTGACCATAGAGTAGGTAAGAGATACCTGAGCTTTTTAAGCATATCCATTAATAGTAGCACACCATGGGACCATTTTCTTCTGGACTTTATATAAAATTTCAAAATATACAAAATGATCATCGACAAAAATTAACAATGTAAGCCAATAAACAATACCAGTAAACTTCCCCATTATTAACTACTAGCGGACATTGAGTGACTACAATAGTCAAATAGTTACATTAAAGCCAAAATACGCAATCTTGATCCCGTGCGATGGCTCGTTGTCTAAAGATTTTTCTACAACTATAGAACTCAAGCTGAAGGTTAACAAAATAAAAACTTACAATAAACAAACAAATCAATTAAATAAACAAAAACAAGGAACAGCATGAGACTAGCACTATTACATGGTGAAACATTTCAAACTAACAACTTGACAAGGTTAGTGAGTAAGGAAAATGGCTGAGAAAGTTATGGTGAGGGAAATAAGTGAACTCAGCTTTGTTGAGCCAAGAAAAAAATTCTTCCAAAGGAAATTGAGTTCCTAGGCCAGTATATTAGAAGGAAAAACGATAAAAAACGCCTTTCTGGGGTGAATTCAGAGGGTAAAATGGTAAAAAACTGCTATAGGAAGTACTGATGTAAACAGCTACAATGGTTATAAAATAATGAGGAAAAAAGTCAGTGGTAAGACACTTGCTAGACGAAATGCATTCCAGGATAGTTTTCTGGTACAGTCAGGCATTGTTCAATTTTTTGCTTTTTCTCCATCTCAGAGAGGCCATCAAATGTGTGAGCACTGAAATCATTCTACACTTGAGCTGATCGACTCTTTTCAATCACAGAGGTTCGTCTGATCGGGAGTGAAACCACTTAAACAAACAGCACTGCAAGTAGAAATCAAAAGCGGAAATTGGTGGACTGCTGTTGTCGCTTCAACGGTTGCGTGCCCCTGTACCCATCAACCCCTAACGCAAACATGGGAAACGGAAAGTGTTAGCTGTTTTGTAGGTGCTGAACTTCATTGAATAATCCAATAACAATCCAATAACACAAACCAAGCACGGTTTACGATAAAAATGGTTCCTGAGATTTGTTCCTGCGATGATCGTGCGACCCCAAGGAGCACAAGGGATGAGCACAAGGGACACTGTCGAATCGAAAAACGGCCCAGACAGGGCGTAATGAGGGCCGCAAAACCGGCTAAGCCAATGTACACACCCAAGACGGACGAGTTCTCACGGCGTCGTAGCGGCTGTGTAGTTTGTACTATTCGTACCGGGAAAGACACGTTAAACACAAGCAGTTTACTGCTAGCCAGCACTGAGCAGTGGCACACACATTTAGATAGCTCGTCCAAATATCGCTTCCATGCAACTTTTGTCGTCACATTCCCGTACAACCCCTCATTCAACTAGAACACTTTTTGGAACTTTATATTTCTCTGCATACGCCGATTTTCGCGTTTTCGTTACCACTTCAAAGTATTCTGAACTACCGATTCCACTACTCGTCTAAATCCAGATACCCCGAAATTATCGTGAACTGAGCCGTTGAATAGTCGCTTCAGAGCATTTCCAAATCACCATAATGCTATCACCTTGAACCACTCTGAATGAGCCTACTATTTTGAGCACAACGATGATCGCTCATCAGGTATTGGACGTTATTACGTAGACTTTCAATGAATTTTAGGAGCCGGTCTTAGGAAGTTGCTTTGTAAGGTTCCTCTTCTCATTGCGGGAAAAGGCGGGAGAGCTGTAGTGGCAGGTGACGCATTAAAACTCACGGATACCAGTTCCCGGGACCACATCCCCGAATGACGTCCACTTAGGTCAATCAATCTTCCATCTCTCCGGGGTCGATTACCAGGCTTGGCTAGGATTGTAGCCGTTTTTGGGATACGCCCAAGTTCATTTACTGTAATTCTATTGTGGTCAATTATTTCCTACCTGTCTAGTGACTTATAGACTTCCTTGGCTTTTTCACATACGCGATGTGCGTAATAGACTGGACATGGTAATGAGACAGGTATTCGACATCTGGCGTATAGGAAGCACAAACGGTAGCACATTTCCTACAATGACGGCCCATCACAATGTGGAAAATTAGCTACAGTGACCAGAACTAACGTAGATTTTATCCGGAGTTAACATNTACGCGATGTGCGTAATAGACTGGACATGGTAATGAGACAGGTATTCGACATCTGGCGTATAGGAAGCACAAACGGTAGCACATTTCCTACAATGTTGACCCATCAGAATGTGGAAAATTGGCTACGGTGACCAGAACTAACGTAGATTTTATCCGGAGTTAACATCCAATCGTCGCAAACAACTGTATAGTGAGCTGGACGAGTTGTACCCTTAAAAAGCTAGTCAATATCGAAAAACTTACTAGTTTCACCTCCTAACTTACCAGGGCTCCTATCTGAGACGCTAGATAAAAGTCGAAAAACGTTGGAGAAACCACTACGTTGTCAACTACTGTACCGGATGACACATTCACATACCTTCAAGAAAAAAAGGTAAATAAAATAAAAAAGCCAACACGATGAAAAGTAGCAATATTTACAAACATGTGTTCATAAAGAAAACAAAATCTTTTGGCATCAAACAATTCCGTCTGAGGTATGCGCCCCCACATTTGACTTCCATTCAAAATCGCAGTGTCGTAGTGATTGCATATGTGGCCTATACAATGAATTGCGTTGTCCAAGCGATATACAAGCCAGGGCTTTTATACTCCCATACGAGCCTGGTACCAATTAACCGATGGGATGGACGGCTTGGCTGGTCTAGGGGGATATCGATACGGGATTCAAACCCGTGACCATGCGTGTGAGATAAGGCGACACATGCCACTACACCACCTCCGCCTTAAGCAAAGACAACATTGATGAAAAATTGGTTCCCCGGGAAAAAAACTCACGTTTCTTCCCCTTTATCATTGTTAGTCGGCTGATAGAACCTCGTAAGGTGTCGCTTCTGAATAACGATGTAGGTGAAAGTCGGCTCCAACTGTGGGTTTTCAAACGTAAGTTTGTTCCATGAATCGCTGAAAAAAAAGGCATTACTAAAGTGTCACTGCCACTTTGTCCCTTTATTCATGGCCAAAAATAGCATTAAAACTAATGCTTATATTAATATTACAGAATTAATACATACACAATATGAACATTTTAATTTTCTACTACCATTTGGATATTATTATTAAAACCTTATTCCGCTTGAAAAAAACTCTCCATGGCCTGATTTCAAATTCGCCCCTGTCCTACTCCTATGGAATAGAGGGAACAGGTATGTTGGTATGCGACTTGTAAGAATGTAAGTATTCACTCAATTACGAGTATTGGATCAGTGGACTTGTATCCAGAAAGATCTGCCGGTAAGAATGCCTGCCAGTTCCAATCCACCTTCTCCGCTTAACATAAAAATCTAGGAGGCTCTGGTATCCATCAACCCGGTATTTGAGATTCTGGGTGTGCGCCTTAGCGTTCGTATTCCATTCAGAATCGCAGCAATTTGAAGAGTATTGGCCGACAATGACTGTACGAGTCAAGCACCAACTAACCGATCCCGGTGGGATGGAAGACCCAGTTGGCTCAGGCGAGTACCTAACCAGGATTTGAACCCTCATGTGGGCGTGCATGATTGTGCGCTAATTGCCAATAATCACCTTCGCTTCATACTGGTAGATGTATTTAATTTGCAAAACAGTAAATAATATCTAAAATCAAGGAAAAGAAATATCTAAAATCAAGGAAAAGAACGGTAGCTTGTAATTAAACGGAGAGGTCAACATGAGCTGAACACAACTTATTTGACAATCAGCACAGAAACTAAGGGCGCTATCAAGAACGGTGCGCAATTCAGTAAAGTAGTGCCTCCTACAGCTTATCTCACTGCACACATGCCGATTCAAAAGGACGTTAAAGGAGAAGTCATTCAGTTCATAATCTCCTTTTTAAATCGATTTTTGAAAAAAAAANAAAAAAAAAGGAACAAAGCGAGCGTACCGTATACATTTGAGCTCAATAGAAGCCGTTCTTAGCATTTCTGAATCACTAACTCCATCGCGGAATATGACTATGTGCCGTGGCCAGACTTTTGAATGCTGAAAATGAAAAAAGAAGATATCCAGATTGTAGTCCCAGTAACTGGGTCAGGAGGCGACAAAGGGGACGCCGCGCTGAGACCAGGTCATCGCGCCGCGTGCGGCAACTTGGTGTCAGCTAGGCAGTAGTTGTTGCTATTCCTTACCCGAACTTTAGCAACTGAATATTGGGAACAACCTTATGGAATTTCATCATTAGTCGTCCAAATTGCGTCTCAAAACGTTCAACCGTCTCCCTGGCAGCCATCTGAGCCATGATTTCATTTGTGTACCTTAAATAATGAACGGTTATGTAACAATGCCATCAAATTTGAAAACCTCAAAGGGTTCATGAAGAAAATGGTTTCCGAGACACCCCAAGGATGAACATTTGAACGAAGGTATAGGACAGTAGATGGGACATGGTCGGCCGAAAAACGTCTTAGATAGGGCGTAATGAGTGCTTCAAGACCGGGTTCCCCGTGCTTACACCCAAAAATGGCTATGTTGTAATGGCTTTGTTAAGGCTGCACCATTCATAATGAAGCGTTAGTACGCCGACGAACAGTACGCTTATGTGGGAGAGACCCAGACGGCTACAGGCACATAATCTCGTACAATCCCTTCCTCCGTAGCTTTTCAGAGCCTTATATCTCTGGAGAAAGAGGGTGGTGGGTGGACCGATTTCTGGAAAAATCCACCTACTTTCGCGCTCTCTTTACGATTTTTGCTCTATTCTGCACCTTAAGCCCCAATATTCCACTTAAGCCAGATACCACACGACTACCGTGAACTGTGCCTTTACCCAACTATACCTACCGTGTAGCAGCCAAATCGACATTTGCTACAATACTGGCAATCGAAATGTCTATGGTACTCAAATTGGTTGGATGGGTTACATCGATTCCCACATACATAACTGCATCCTTATCCGAAACTTCGGCAGACCTTAAATCAACCAGAATCAACGGAAAAATTTGTAATAAAACGAAATCGAGGAAAAGACTGAACTGAGATTCGTCGTCGAAAACAACCGCCTGATTTACTCCACCTAGTTTTGCATTGATTTTTAATGCGATATTGTAGTAAATTGTCCTGAAAGTCTCAACTCAGACTTCTACTATTCTAAATTATTAAAAAAAAACTTTTCAAACAAAGCACTTTTCTCCAATTGATGTGGCTTTCCTCACAGTTGAGGCGTCTACGACTTGACTAGCGATTCCGTGCTCGTTGTCGCATACTGACTTTATCAACCCTGAAAACAATTAAATAATTCATTGTAGTAGCGAGTGTCTAGTGGTGCGCGAAGCTAGGCCGACAGCCGGAAGGAGCACAATCTTCGTGATTGATCAATTCTCCTTTGGTGGGTACGCCCCGCCTTTGACTCCAACTCGGAATCGTAGTAACCTTTGAGAGGGTATGTTCCCCTCTAAAGGAATGCTGTGTATGCCGTAACCAAGTTTGTATTAATTGAAATGATTAAGCCGTGGAGCAAAGTTACCAGCCGGAACTTGGACGTGCTGCTCGATGAACTATACCACCCACCCTGGGAATTCATGAATGCTGAAAAGTTCTTACCATAAGAAGGCCCTTTATCGAACATATCCCGGTCGGGTATATTTTGTTCTTCGTTTATCACTAGTAACAACAATATTTTCCCGTCTGCCAATTTTGAAAAACGATCAGCCGCATCTTTGACGAAACGCTTGAACTCTTCTCTTTCCGCTTTCACATTGAAGTATACCTAAAGCACTTGGTGAAGGAACTATGACGGTATGAACATCCAATGAAAAGTTTATCGAATTCCATACCCGAAGTGGCTCACTAGCGACCGACATTCCGCGTTGACGACATTTCTCTTTGAGGTCATTGAAGAAACTTCTAAACAGATATATTCAGTTATGAGGCTATGTATTAGAACAATTATGTTTTGTTTTAAGAAATCGCCTATCTAAACGCCGCCTAACTTACAGTTGACAGCCAATAGGAGCAGAAATTTCAAACCGTAAAAAAATATCTAATTCGAAGTACCCATCTAATGGATGCTGGTGGCGTAGTGACAAAAGACACTATCGCAAAAGCATAGTCTGATCAGAACCGAATTCAGGAAGGATAGTTGCCTAAGCCGAGCAGACATCCCACTACTCCGAGGTCCGTGTATTCACAAAGACTCATCTAGGAGAACCTAAGCACGGACTTGTTCACCGGTTGGCCATCTTATTTCAGGATATGAGCCACATAAACCATTCGATTCCAGCGGAGGATAGCCCGAAAACCGGACCGATCAACTCCGAAAGCTTTATTCGCCATCCTTATCCTTATCCATTCAATGATGAATTGCAATGCTCAAAGTCGTACTTGGTGGGCTGGAAAGACCTCGAAAGGATGTCTTTACTGAAGGCAGAATGGATTCGAACTTCAAAGAAGGGCGGTTCTCAACTGCTGCTTGTATCCCTGGTCATGTGTAAGTCAAACTTTCAACCACATGATCCATAGCCACGGTAAGAGCAAAAGTTTGTGAGCACTTACAAGAAAGCAAGCTAAAAAATATGCAAACAGTGCATTACAAGTATTCTGAGTTTGCGATGCTGCGATAGGCTCCTTTTATGAATGAACACTTCGCCCGATGGGATGATACACTGTTTTGTAAAACCTAGGGACGAAAGCCACTTTTGATCACTGTACCTCTGTTAAACAGCAGAACTCGATGAAATTTATATCATACTAAGAGAGGACCACGATGGTATTGCACAGAAAGCAACTGCCAGAAAATCGAAATAAGACGAGCAGAGAAATTTTTATTCAAGGGCAGTGATTACGCGTAAGTCTTCACGTTTTATCCTGGTACTTCAAGGTTCCTAATAGGGTGTGTGATCACCGTGGACAGCAATAAATGCTATGCGCAATCAGTCTTTCATACTTTCTACGAGGTTGGTAATGAGTTCCTGTTGTAGGGCACTCCACTCCTCTATCAGCGCAATTGGCAGTTGCTGGATGATCACTGGTGCATTTGGACGTGCTGCAA
>UZAF01020329.1:0-18498 GCA_900617895.1 Haemonchus placei | reverse complement strand
CAACTAGATAAGTTTTTATCGGGTTCGATTAAAACCGAAATTATCCACTAAACGCTTGAAGTTACAAAATTGAAAAAAATGCAAACGATACTGTTTATTTCATCAGCTGAGGAAGCTAAGATTTCTCGTGGAATCGAGGACTGTAAGCGTTCAGCGGGTACTATAATGGGTCGAGCCAGATCGATGGTGGGAGCAGGCGATGACCGATAGAATTCCCAGATGAAAGCACTACAGGCTGCGCGGAAAACAGGGCGATGTGCGGTGCTGTGCTGGTATTCGAGGCAGGCGACAGGACAAGGATCGGCGGCTCGCACCAATGGCCTCTGGCTCGAGACGTCTTCCGCTCCCGGCTGCTGCCCACTGAACGACTCCATGGATCAAATTTCACTACTCAGCTGTGCTACCTTGTTTTACAAATTCTTGTCTGTTTGTTATTCTATATTCACAACATGTATTTATTCTCGCGCTGATACTATTGCACTAATAAATCCTTATAAGCAGTGCGGGTCATCACACTGGACTAAAACTTGAAGAGTGGGACCTGGAGCCCTCACCGTCCTCAATTTTTTGGCCATTATATCGGAAATTGCTCGCTTGGGATCACTCTACATACCATCATCAGTCTACAAGGCGAGTAGGTGGTGCGATATATATGAGCCTGGAAAGCCTATTCAGAGAAACCACTCTTTTCTAATAGTTATGTCGGAATTTAAACATTAGGACTGGCTCCGGAAGAAGGGCTGGAGAGCGAAATATCGCGACTCACGGAACGGAATGGAACGAGCAGAGTGAAGGGCTGTTCGACCATGTCATCATCATGTCGACGCACACTATCAATGTTGACTCGTTCCAGAAGCCCACTCGCTTGCGATGGACATAGGAGTCTCCTGATGCGAAGTTTCATAATGGTTAGGCCACATTGTCTTCAATCGGAAGATTCGCCTGAATGGCGTCGTTACTGTTCTAAATTTCTACACTGGATTGGACCTTCGTCTCGTCCGAGCCAGATTTTGTTTCTCAGTCTGTGGAGAGAGAGAGCTGTGAAGTTCGGGAAGCAAACCTTAGGGTCACTCAAAGCAGGGGCAACCTCGCTCTCCTTGCGAGTCTCTGATTCCATTATCGACACCATCGACGGAGAATACGAGCAGCTCGCATATCTCCAATTCATCTAAAGAACCTTCCGCCTTTTACGTTAAATCTCAGGCTGGGCTCTTCACCCGGTGCTAGTCCGAATGCGAAGCGCCCGTGGCAAACTGACAAGACCGTGTTGCTCTATAAGAAGTGATATCCCGACGATATTAGCCGATTGCTGGCCGAGTGACATTTATGGGGAAAGATCGGCTCAAGACTGATTTTAACGAGGACGATGTTTATGAGAAGGTTGGAGCCTGATGCTCCCTTTGTCCCCAATGAAACGAATACCTTGGGTTATTTATCTAGCTCAAAAACTCAACATGATTAACGGACTGAATCCGTTGTTGCACAAAAGGAAACGCGCAGCGTGGAGAAGTTCTAGAAGTAGCGAGAGAGTAATGGAGACAGCACAGAACATCCGGCACATTTTCGATACTGGTGCCCTTCATGCTCTGACTTCCTCTTCTGAGACTCGATCTCTACAAAAGCAGGAATCGTATGCTGTCAGTGTCGTTCAACGTGCTTTGGGAAGGANACAAAAGGAAACGCGCAGCGTGGAGAAGTTCTAGAAGTAGCGAGAGAGTAATGGAGACAGCACAGAACATCCGGCATATTTTCGATACTGGTGCCCTACATGCTCTGACATCCTCTTCTGAGACTCGATCTCTACAAAAGCAGGAATCGTATGCTGTCAGTGTCGTTCAACGTGCTTTGGGAAGGAAGATGCTGAGAATTTATTTATATACGCAATATCCGCAAGTGCACAAGGAAATCCAGGGTTCTTAGCTCCGTTAGTAAACGAAGTCCATGGATGCCGTTGCTTGTTTCGAAGAATGGAAAGTCGAAGACCAGGTGGGTCCGAAAAGTTATGCGATGTGATGACCGTTGGACCAGGTCGATTACTGACTGGACCCTTCTGGACGTCAAGCAAACACAGGGAAGGTCGCCAGCGAGATGGACTGGCGTCACCACGAGAGTTGGGAAGGAAATGCTAGACCCCGTGTTCCTCGAGTAATCCAATGAACTACTCTGGCTCGCGACAGGGACGAGTGGAGACGTTACTAGCGCCGGTCCGAGTAAATGGATGATCAAAGGGACGACGGGTGCTACTGGTGATTACTGGACGAACGAAGGAAGTAATAGTCCAGAATGGTGCAGAAAACGCGAGATTCGGGGCATTTAGAAAAATACAAGTCTACCTAAAAGTAGTGAATTTAGGGGGTGACGAGAACGTATCGGCAAAAGTTGCACGGAAGGGGTATTTAGAAATAGTGAACTCTAAAGAAGCAAAAACAACATCATGGTCCGACTGCTATGCTCACAAGGAATCTATCGGAGAAGCGACAGGCATGGGAATCATGAAATCTTCACCTTTCAGGAATCGTTGAAAACACCTCGAGCAAGTGTTTGTGCTTCTGCCAAAAATCTATCTTAGATTGGCGTTTTGCGCCAGAAAATTAGCTCCCAATCTCGTGAACTGCTACGAAAATGGGCTTCAGTTGAAGTCCGAATTATTTCATACCGTGCGTTTAATGACAACTCTAAAAACACATTCATATCTTTTGTATTTCCCATCAAACTCGTTCTCAGGCCATGAAGGGCACTCGATAACTAAGTTAATAATCCTCTCCAATTTCTGCCATCTTCTGCGAATTCAGTAAAAAAGGTGATTGGAGAAGCAGGATAAGACTAGCATCTCGACCCTTTTGACACAAAAGTTAACACTACTTTCGCATTAGATAATGAATATTAGGAAACTTTTGAATTGTGGAAGTATTGTGCCAGAATCATTAATGCTTTCTGAAAACTACTTTTTACGACTTGTAATTGTATGAGCGACTACGCTTTTTCCAACTGGGTAATTGGCCAATCTTGTCACATTTTCTCCATCTGGATGGTCCAGAAAGTTCTGTTGGAAAGAGCTCGAGTTCTCTGATTGTTAAAAACTATATGACCATACAATTGGTTGGCATATCTTCTCTGGAGAGACCCTGCAAGTGACATTTATAAGCATGACAATCTTCTATTTCTTATGTACGTACATGGATTTCATCCGAGATGCTTTCACACGCTGAAGAGTGAGCAAACAAAACGCGACCTAATCGACTTCAAACAGACTGGTCCATTCAGGTCGAACCAACATAGCTGCGCATCTTACCTCACGATCTGCTTGAAAGACAACTCAAAGCATCCCAAGAAACAAGATGGCACAAAGTGGTTCATGTGGGCTTGGCCAAGTTCTGTAACCATGCGCCAGGAAGTCACTGCATCGGATGTTTTTCTTCTAGCGTGAACTAGTGAACTATGTATTTCTTCAAGTAAAAGCCGTTTCCCTTCGAAATTGCCAAGATACCAGGAATATCATTTGCTAAGATGGTGTTTGACACGGTTCGTCCATCGCATTGTTTGTACTCTCTCGTAGCGACATGCGGTCCCCCATCTCCGGGACGAAAGGAGCAGATTGCTGGGAGAGGCCTACATATTACGCTGACATCCCTCTCTTGATTCTTGCAGTATTGCAGGAATTCAAAGATCTGGTTCACAAGATATGACAGGCACCGGCTATGGTGCAAGCCTGCTCTGAGGCAGATAGAAGGTTCTCAGAGATTTCCTTCCGCCCACCGGTCCCTTGTGGACAGACTGTCCGCGCCGTTTTCACACAGAAAAAATCTTGTCCTGGTCACCATTGTGCTGTCAACCATTGTAGTCTTCGGCCCAGTCGCCACGCTCTTTTGACGACTTCTAATCCTTTCCTTCCTCTTCTCGTTACTTCCACATGCGTTTTCTATTGCTCTTGGCACTGCTAGGCCATGTATCTGGAAACGTGATAGATTTGCTCGATGTTGGATCTCTTGAGCCACTAGCGGTAAATTACTGCAATGACAGGTTGGAACCGAAATGATGCCTTCCTTTTGATTTTTTTCCATTGAGCTCTTGAGCCATTTATTTGATTTCCCCAAACTATATTCTGTAGAGGAATCTCATTTCAGTTATGAATTTTTAAAAATTTGATTAAGTGCCTTAATGGAGCAATCAGGATTAATCAGAGCCACCATGGGTCAATTTCTCGGTTACGAATGCAGTGGAGAGTTCTACCACTGTAGATATCAAAGTGACGGTTTTCGAACCTACAGAAAACTTTGCAAAACTGGTAGTTTTTCAAAACTCAAGCCATGCCTCTGCTACAAGACAGTTCTAGCCTTTAAGGGCTTGTTTATGACGTTCTCGGTACACAAAACTGCAACTACGACTACAACGTTAAGAGCTGTGGTATTAAAGGAGGAGGTATCATTTATAAGAATATTTCTTCCGACACAAATTCCACTTGCTCAGTAATATGAGTGCTCTTAAGTGTTTTAACCGGTAATAGACAACAACAAAGCACTTTCCCCTTGATCATCATATTCATTCAGCTTCAAATATTTTTTGAGGTCCCATCGTCTGTAATTCGACCTCATTCCACTGCCCGCTGTCCGAACAGTGCCTCCCTCTTTCGAAGAGATGCGACGGTCACTACGATTGTCTTTCAGAAGAAGATGAGCAGAATTGTCGTAAGTCGTCTTGTACAAGCGAAACATGAAGGGATAAGCGAGCGTACTGTTTGTAGTAGGACATTAAGCGATTTGCTTCAACTGAAAGTGAGCTTACCTATTACAAGCTATGGTTGACTGTTTATGGATTGTTGTCGTTTCGTGATTGAGATTGAGGGTTTAATGAAAGGGCAATGGGATTGGTCTCTTGAGGTGGAATGACAGTTGTCTAAGATTGTATACTTCAGCATTACTTTATCATTGTGATCCGTTTGGAAGTCAGACCAAAATATCTATAGAAGGATTCATAAAAATGGGTCGATTTTGACAAAAAACGATACCACTCGAAAATTTCTCCTTTTTCGTCTCAATGAATGGTATTTTCACTGTAATCTGAGCAAGTTAGACAGCTGATTCGTACTATCCAGTTCGGTGCCAACAACAATCCCTTCCGTGAATGTTATAAAAGAAGCATAATAGTGCACCTTCTCAGGAAAAGAGGTCCATTTTGTTAATGCACATAACTTTAATTCAACTTACTTCTTTAGAATGAAGACTTAGGTTCTCACCATGAATAGATGCTTGTTTTTAGAATATTCCTGTCAATTCCACTGCAGAGTCAGTTCAAGCCTGCAAAAAATTTGTCGTTTGTGTGGATAGTGGAAGTTGCTTAGTGTAGATAGATCAACAGTTGCAAATAGAGAAACAATAGTTTTTGCAGCTCTCTGCACAGCTGATCAGTTTGCTTGCGTTGTGTCCGAGCAATGCATAGATATAAGGCGACGATGCAATGGAATAGCTGAGTGCAGCGATGGCACCGACGAAACTTACTGCGAAGGTTAGTGTCCTACACCTGAGATACCCTCGTAGTGGCTCTTCTCTCGAAGTAATTTTAGAGCAGGAACAATCATCAGGAAACCTTTGAACGCGTTTAGACTGTATTTTCTCCTAGGGAGCTTTCCCAAAAAAATCTTGTATAAATTGTCGTTGTTGTTACTATACCCAAATGGCGTGTTCTACAGAAATAGGTATCTCAAGCTGAATTTTGGAGAAGAGATCGTGCCTCTAAGAAGAGTTAAGAGAAGATTCGTCAGAATAACTCAGAATCTGACGTAGGCAGCGATATAAACTCCTCATTACTACTAAACTGGAAAAGAAAGCAGCGTACCATCTCACCTAGGTATGAGATGTATGAAGAGCATTTCATGGTGGCAAAAGCGAGTGGTCTTCGGCTAAACACCGGGAAGCTTTATAGTTGCAGCAAGTTCAGTTCAAAATCAGCAAGAAAGCACTCAGTATCTATCCTGGACTCGATCTTGAACCATGCATGTGATAGTGCGCCCTTTGCCGATGTGTCCCACCCTCATGGTTAATTTCGGTAATTTAAAATCACACAATAATCAACATCAAAACAAAGTATTTTTACAAGTTATCATGAATGGTGAAGAAGTAAATTATGCATGGATATTAATGGGATGTACGACTTAAAACTCATTATAGAAGGTGAACGAAAGTCCCGGGCCAGCGATTAGGAACCATTCGAATAATGATCTGCTTCGCTCAATCAACGTTTTGCTATTTCGAATACCCCTTAAGAACGACTCCATGCCTGCCTCCTCATGTGTAGGTGCATGCAAGGCTTTTTTGGTTTTTTTTGCGAATTTTTTAGTTTTGTTAGATTTGCGACTCTCAGCTTCCAGTATTGGATTTCTCTTCTGAGCGTCCCTACCCGTAACCCGTAGTCCGTAAAAGTATTAACATTCGATGTTCAACGGTGAACTCTAAAAGTCGACAGAGAAGACACTTCAGCACAAGAAAGCCTTCATATTCCTCGGTGTAGTCTACAACTCAATAAGGATGGGAGTTCGCCTAATTGAAATTCGAAGATTGCCATTTTTTAAAATCTCTCATTACATTTCTGCACGTGGTTTCGACCGGATGGTATGTCGTAGCGACGAAATTCTTTGGTTAGGAATAGCCACGGAGCGTTCCGCAAACGAAATCGACTATTGTTTCGTGAGAACGCCGCACATGTGAGGGTGATTCTCCTTTCAATAGAAATGGACACATAGTCTTTCAAGGTGCGACAATTCTTCCCAACAGCTCAAAGATGGGAATCGATTAACTAGTCAGGCGTCGCTTAAGTACAATCGAGCGTTTCCGAATTGAATTTGGACCTCATGGACAGAAACTCTCAAAGAACTCAGCCCCCAAATGCAGATAGGATCCTGTTGGAGGCTACCTTATTTACTTTCATCTTCTATTTTTTGGAACCTAGGCACGGTAGGTTATAGGGACTCTGTGTTTCCTGTGTGTCTCTCAGAGTTGGTCGGTGGGACTTTCACCGGAACGAGCTCACGTTTCGATCTAGTCATTGTCTTTGTATTCCCAGGGATCCACCTTTTAAGAATCTGCCACCAAACTTTCGCGTTATGTCAGTATCCTACTTACTACAAAGCGCTTCTTCTGTCGTCTGTCGTTATGTATGTCTGTCACGAAATTCCTTAGCTCCTTTAGAGCTGGCTGGAGAGACCGGGTCAAGCGTGGGATGGGTAAGCCGTGTCCAGAAAAGTATAAAGCACGCATCAGCTTGGCGGAGCCCCGCCCACAGTGGGAGTGACGTGCATCGGAATGAGCTGTGCTGAGGACCATGATTTCAAATTCAGTCACAAGACGACTTCAAAACTGGGGTTTAAAGGTTGCTAGAGGGCGTTCTCCAAAAATCCGATGCTTTATGAAAACATTTTGTAAAGTCATAACTCCTGTTCCCGTAGACCTAGAAAGTTCAAAGTTGGAAGGATTATAGGCGGCGGGATGGGAACACTTATGATGGGTGGCAGGACCAGGCTCTGCCCACATGGAGCGGGATTTAAGCAGAAGCTCATAAATCCAACAAAGGTCTCTAATGAAAATCAGCTCATGCGGCTTTGTCCCTCATGGCTAGGGCCCCTAGCGCACGCGATAGCGTGGTGAAGCCACCTGGTGAAGCAGTAAGGTTCCTATTGGCTGTCAAGTAGCTGAATAAGTGGCACATGAAAACTTTACACATTACTTTACTTGGTTTTCTCCTAGTAATTTAATAGTTCTATGATTTGAATTGCACTCGCATGCTTATATAGTCGTCTACAATTTGACTACAAAACAAAAAACATGCAGAACGTTCTACGAGAGACGAATTTCATTCTTACATTTCTTAATTTTGTTCTAATTTTGCAGTACCTATACTCCTGAAATAGAGTATAGAGTTTAAAATGTTGTGAGCAGCTTTATTATCGAATTATTTGTTTAGGACAATATTTCCTCGACGGCTGCTTAGGTAACTTCGGTCTTAGAAGCTCATTGTGTTTGTTAAAGTTTCTTCTCTTCGGAAAACAACCGTCGCAGTTTATGTGCTACTGATTTTCTGTTGGTTTTTATGTCTGATCCGGAAGATATCCTTTGGATCAAATCGAGCGAAGAGTATTCTGAAAGAATGACCTGAGAACCACAAAATATTTTCGATCTCTCACGACAACCTTTGTCTAACCCTTATATAATGCCCGAATGCTATATTTAAATTCGCTGGACAATGCAAATTATAGGAATTTTCTGGATCCAGTGCTTAAAAGTATTCTTTTTATTAAGACATTACAATCATGACTAGATTCGAGCGGGAAATCAACGTCCCTTCAATTTCTGGGCTAATCGTAAGAGGTCAGCAATTCCAACCTTAGATCTCCAAATGAGCTGCGCGGTGGTGAAGGGTAAACAAAGAAAAACCAATCCGTAACAGTCTTTCATTTTTATAAAACTGTAACTAACCGTTAAGCAACACGTTGGGTTCATTACTAGAATTCGTAGAAGCAATACGCGGTACCACTTCTCGAAAGTCCTTAGCACTAAAATTCTGAACATTCTATATTTTCTGGAATAATATATACTGGTAGATAACTCGATGATTAAATGTTGAATTCATGCAATTGGCAATTGACGTCCACGCTCAGCCGCGAAATAAATAATCGAGTCGATTAATTAACACAAAACTCGCATATCGAGACAACTGGCTAGGAATGTAGGCGCCCACTACAGGCGAATTGGGAATACGCTATCATAACCATATTCAACCATATTCACTCCATGCTACTTCAATCAAACAGAAGTGAACAACAAGTATTACAGACTGATATGTTTGCAGTTTGCGGCAACGGTTTGTTCCACTGTTCTAAGAGTGGTGAATGCATTCCTGCCTATGAGCGTTGTGATGGAAAACGCCAATGTCCCCACGGTGAAGACGAAATGCTCTGCAAGTGAGTGCCCCTACTGCACTCCTCAATGGGTTGTCTCGTGTTCAGTACGCGTTTTTCAGAAAGGCCCAGGACAAGCGAGTGTTCACATGCCAAAGTCGTGATCAGGATATTCCAATCACTCAGGTGGTGCTCTTTCTTTTTCAGATGCTCCTTCGTCAAATCGGATAATTATAAGACACGGTTGTAGCTTTGCGACGGTTCTCCTCAATGCAAAGATGGGTCCGACGAAATGTACTGTGAAACTGCCGTCGATGCTGGTCATAGTCCACTGGCTTCCATGTCTGTGATCCTAGAAATTAATCAACACTTCTTTCAGTTGCCCTTCCTTTTCAGTTCTTTCTCATCAAACCTGAATCCAACCGTTGGGCCAAGTGAATACGAGGAATACGATGAAACTGCACCAGAGGAGGATGATAAGCCATCTTTCCCTCTATTATCCATGGTGGTGCCACCGGTCGTTAAAACGTGAGCAGATCCCTTGTTTACTTTTGCAGAGGCCAATGTGGGCCAATGCTTTGTGCGACTCTACCACTTGTATGATTCGAACACCAGGACCTCAGGGGTAGTAAATTGGCATGAGACCTTCCGAACAAGATGAGGTTTCGTTACCACTTCCTCCTATCTTTAGTGAAGGTCGTAGTCACCACGATTTTGAGTGTAATTCGAACTTTGAGTTTCTCCAAAGACAAGCTGGTCAACGTCAATTTTTTTNTTTTTTTGGTTTCCACCTTTTTGTTGAATGCCTACATACTGAAGTTAATCAACACATAAACAACACATGGAAGGCATTGACCAGTTCTGAGATTACTTATATTTATTGTCCTAAATTCGTAAAACGTTAAAGTAAGCATGGGGCGGGAAAACAAGTTACGTAAGAGCCTTTATCCTGGATGCCCTTTTTACAATCATGCTTCAGACTTTTCATCTTCAAAATCCACGGCAAAAATTTTGTTTACTTTTTTATTAGCTAGTCTATTTATTTATTCACTACTTCCATTATGGCACTTCGACAGATAGTAGTCGAAATTTCAATTTTCGCGAGTACTCATTGACATTTCTGCCGTCACAATTAATTGAATAACTCACTCGAACAAGTATCTGCTCAATTTTACGGTGCAGTACTTTTCTGGAACGAATGTTTGCATCTGCCAAAAACTGAATTTTTCATTCGCAAACTGCAGCTGGGAAGTTTCTCGAGCTAACACCTAAAAATGTAGTAGACCTGTTCATTCCCATCCAGGCAAACGAATTTCAGAGCTCCTTCACAGACACCGCAACCTCCGAGAGCAGCTTCTTCTGCAAACACACCTTGGGCGTCATCAGGTGCATTCAGAAAACAGCAACCTCCTGAAGCCGCACCACAGGAGGTAAGTAGCGACATGCCTTGTGATGCGAAAGTGATCCACTTAGAAGTAGTTTCATTGAGGTGCTGGTATGAGAGCAAGAGAATTGAATGTTGAGTCAAGCAGGAGCAGAAAGCCTAAAGGGCACATTATAGGACCTTATTTTGCGCTTTATGCTATCTTTCGACTTTTGAAAGCAATTCTTTCTGAACTGTCTTCTTTCACTTCTCCAGACTTCAACTCTTCTTATGCCAACAGAACAGCCGTCGACGACATCACGGCCAGCACCGGAAACAACAACGAGCCCCACATCGGTAGAGTCTTTGTTCTACTATGACCACTAGATATTTCTGCTTCTTTTTCTACTTTTTTCTATGTTGCTACTCGTAACCAAGGCTGCAATGGGTACTGAATCTTCTATTTCATGCTGTTGTATACTCTTTTCTGTCTAGAAATTCCATTTCATTGGGAAATCCCAGCTTCTCTCACCCCAGGGTCCACCAAGAGGATGAACATTTCGTAACGGAGGAAGATGAACAGTGCGTAATAGCCATAGTCATGGAGCAGAAAGACTGATCGGCCGAAAAGCCCCAAGTATGCTCGACTTTGAAAGCCGACCAGAAAAGCTCATCAGGAAAGAGCTGCATATGATTGTGAAGCAGTACTGAAGGCTTTTTTTTTAAACCGAAACGCTGTAACCAGTAACCACTTTTTCCCGAGTCCCGGAAATGGTAGGGCCCAATAGCTTGAGTTGCCCATTGTAGAGGAGAAAACGGAAAAGCCGAGAAACGATCGGACGAGTGAGGGCTTCCTTGTTCTGCTGATTTTCCGCAAATGCAGAGGCTGTGACGAACGAAATGCGTGTACGGTGGGCTGCTTGTTTGTCCCTGTAGACACAAATTCTGGCTCTTCAACATATGTATGTATCTGATAACCATGCAACTTTGGGGCTTTGCGCACTAATTGTTGGATTCCATTCGTGCAGATGAAAACTGAATTGACGCAAAAACTCTGACCACATGAATCAAAGGCCCAGTTCACGATAAAAATGGTTTCTGAGTTTTCCCTACAGTACCAATACGAGGTTCCCCTTGCAATGATAAAGGATAAAGTTTTCGGCGTTAATCAATCCCGTCTGAGGGGTGCGCCCCCGCACTCGACCTCCAAGCCTCGCACTCATTACGCCACCTTCGGAATCGTAGGGGCGTAATGAGCGCGTTTGTGGCCTATACAGTGACTTGCAGTGGCCGGCCGATGTACAAGTCAGTGCTTTTATCCTCCCAGACGAATCTGGTAAAAATTCACCGACCCCGGAGGGATGGAAGGCTTTGTTGGCCTAGGCAAGCATCGATCCTGGATTCGAACTCCTGACCGTGCATGTAATATAGTGCGCCATTTGCCACTACACCACTCCGCCCGTTCCCCCTTATACCTGTCGTTATAATTGCGAAAAATAGGGATAGGGCACAATAAGGAACCACGGTTCAAAAAACTTGTCTTGACCCATAGCGACAGTAAAAGGCAGTTCTGGGCAGTTATGGTTTGATAATATACGCACTTTGCTCTATGGGAGCAAGTTGAATTTCGTCCCAAGAGCTCTTGCATGCCATTCCTGTCGCGGTGATCTCGTACAACTTCCCTTCCACTACTTTGAAAAGCCTGAAGTAGGCGGATTTTCTCGCTTCCTTCACCACCGATGTACTCCTCTACATCAACACTTTCGCTTTTCAACCCTAAAAGAGTACTTCGAAATTATTGTGGACTGTGCCTTTAAATGAGGTAAATCGAAGAAAGAAGTTTAGTTTCCTCTTGGCGCTCACCATCAGATTGCTAGATTCTGCAAAAGCCCGCATAATCCACTTCTTTATCAATTATGAATTCAGTAGACACTTCTGTCCGTTTCTAAGCAAGGGACCCTTTTTAAAGAAGGTTGCTCGATAGAAGTGTGTACAATGTTCAGCAAACACTTCAGATGGAAAAACAACCCACGAACCCGATGAACTACTGATTTTTCCAGGCTGTACCACCGACAGTAAATCATGCTGTGAACTCTGAGAGGGGTTCAGGTCGCTATCAAACTCGACCTGCTTCTGATGTTCGCGAGAAAGTTGTTGCTGCTACTTCTCCAGCGGTATGTCTTAACCGATTAAGGGAGGCATTTATGTTGTTCTGTATTTTCCATAGCATCTAATGTGTGTATCTAATGTGCTTACATGGTGAAGGGGCTCTTTTAAATTTTATCTCCTCGCAGTGATAAACATAAGCACTAAGTCTTGAATGTCGACGAGATTTTCATCCAAACAGCATTTTATATTGAAGGTACGACCTCGAAACGAAAATCCAAAATTGCTTTTCGCCAAGCCGCCGTTACAAGAGCGACAGCAGAAACGCGGTGAGACATTCAAACTCACTTATGTACTTTCGACTCGATACCATTCCCATATCACACCAGAAGAAACGGCTCATCCTACAGAAATGAGAAACTCTGTTTATGGAAATGTTTGATTCCGCCAACCATGTTTGGTCAAGTCCATGATGTCTTCTTTTTCAGTAGAATCTTCAACTCAGGCAGAAATCGTCCACGAAGTGAAGATCTCAGCTATCAACCCAGAAGGAACTCGGTCCGTCGCCCGTAATCTAGACAGAGACGCCCAAATCCTCCAACAACTTGGTGGTCAGCTCAACTCACGACTGTCACCGTGAGTGAAACTTTTACTTTCTCTTCAGTTCACATAGCATTCTAATTAGAAAACTATGCAACAAGCGCTATGAAGTGAGGGTGTTACTACTCATCCAAGCGTCTGAGGACCAATGCCAGTGCATGGTCATGCATACCTAGTATGCTTTTTTGGTAGTTCTATCGATGCTGGACGGTTCGAAAAATGAGCGTACTGGCTTGGGGGTAAAAGAGCCTTCTTGAATCACGTAAAGATAATTGGAGACCAGAATAATGATTCGAATCTTACTTGGCGAGATATTCCCGAATTTCGAGCTACATGAAAATTTTGGCCTCACACTATTTCCATTACTTACCTTTTTTGGTCTCCCTTAAAACGAAAAACAAAAGTAGAAATCTATTACTTTTGTAGCATCCCACCCAAATTTGTCTGCACGCAGGTGTGACAGCACGCTTCCTGATGCTTCCTTATGTTCGCCCTATCGAGAGCAGCGAAGCAACAAAATCATGAGAGCACTACTTCTGTATAAGCTTCGAAATGAGTCGAAATGAATCCCTAAATTGAAACAATTACCGTACCAGATTAGCTGTCTGAAACGATCACCCTATATTTTGTCATTCAAAGAACACCTTTTTCGCCGGGATCCCTCACTTTAGTTACCTGTGACTATCGTAAGTCCCTTTATGCAGCGTCCCGTTGAAACTAATCACACTGAGATAAGTGCTATACACTCAGATTACTGCAATGAATGTTGCCTCCATAGCAACTTGTCAGGAAAGGAAATAATCGCTTTCTGAGCTCCTATACTTTTTCACCTGGGAGAGCAGGTCATTTGTCGAGTACTGAAGCAGTCGTAAAGTCCACCAGGAGTAATCAGTTGGAGCAGTTCACCAGATGCACTGAGGGACTTTTCTATAAGATGAACGTATGAACGAGATCTTTCGGTTAGTCGGAGCTAGGCATTAAATCCAAACCCTCCAGATTGAGTCCAGCTTGTTTTCAACTTCCAAATTACTGAGGACATCGAATCAAGCTTTTCCCAATGCAACACTATGTAGAGCTTGACCAGCTGAGTTGACCGATGTACAACCTATAAAGAAAACTTGCAACTAAGCTACCCATGAGCAACAATTACAATTAGGGTGGACATAGTTCATCATGGAAAAGTGACGTTTAAAAGCATTTTTATTTCCACTTGCTAGTTTGGGCTAATGGATTCATGCTGTTACAAGATGGAAATCAGCAGCAGAACTTCCAGATACTAGTCGGTAGTATTCCTTCGACATCTTTTCAGAAAATCCCCGTAAATTAGCATTCACAACGATTTGAGCGTGAAATGAGAATCGTTCTGTCTCAAATAGCTATCTATTTATTTCTTGCACTCGTACATAAGTAAGAGAACGATAACCTTAACATTTTTCGGAAAACGTCCAGTACCGTCAATCAAATGACGTCAGCGCTGTGTAGTAATTCACTCTTTTGAGATGGGTTTTCTTCTGATGATTGATGCTGATCGATGTCCTGCCGCTTCTCTTTACGCGATATCCACAGCGGTCACTCGGGATGAGCTCTTCACTGGCATACATAACTCGATAATACATTCAGCATAGCAATAAAAAAAAGGGTTACCAGATTACAGAAAGTCGAGACACAAGAGTATTAGCCGATGTTAAAGCTACTGCTCACCTTGTTTACCCATCAAATGGATTCTACTTGGTTCGCAGGACCTCCCTATGGCTAAATGCACACGCTTGGTCGAATAAGGAGAAGGTTCTCGGAAAATCTCTCCCGAATGAAGTATGGCAAATACACAAAAAGGTTTGGGTGGCAATCAGTTTCGATGACAGGACTCCTGGTTATAAGGAGCTCTAATTCTCAAGTCGGAAGTCTACGTGAGATATTTCAAGTAGCAGTTACTTCAACCGGGCTCTGAAGTCGAGGCCACGGTCTTCTACTTATCTGAAGGCGAAATCGGGATCAAAAGTTCATTTTCATGCAATGCAGTTCACTTCGGCTTCAGGCCTTTTTTCAACCCTTGCGTCCACGCTGGCAAGAAGCGTCGATCTTAGCCAGATAGGTAAACGTTTGGGTTTTAATGTGTCTGCAGTATCTTCGCCCATTGTGCCTTTCAGTACGTCTATGAGCTCAAAAAGGCCATCGTCGAAACGTGGACATGGCCATGTTCGAAACGTAGACATGGCCAGGTTGACGAACCGTTACCTAGAACCTCGACGGGAGCATGGGTGACCGTCAAGGTTTAAAGGGTAACCGGAAAGATAGAATTTCAATAGTAAACTGGTAAATAAAGTGTTGTGTTGCTATGCCGATGGTTGAGTAACTTGTTTTGTTGAATGGAACTACAATTATGCGGCGCAGTGTACATAAAGTTGTCGTGGACCACATAATTTTTCATGCCACTTTGCATTTTTTTTGTGACACACTCGCCACATCGCTACTATTTTGAAAGAGCGGCGTAGCCCAATGTGTTTAGTAACCTGTTTGCTTACTATAGAGCGGAATATCGATGTAAAGCCGATATGAATCCCAATAAGTGTAGTGTACGGAATAGGAATTCAAATGGCAAATATTCACGCAGTTATGTACGAGAGCACAGCCATCCGACGCTCGGAAGTATGGTCCTTCACCCTGCCTTCTAAGGTAATTTATGATTCAAATGAATGAGAAAAAAAGGGAGCGGAAAGTTGGTGCAACCATATTTCGCCGAAGGCACGATTTACTAGAAAATGCCGATTTGTTCGATCAGTTTTGCCTAAATGTTCTTGGCCATGAAATTCAATCAAAGATGTAGATGCGCTGAAAGGTGGGTATAGGGCAGTGAGGCATATGATATCAGTAGCAGCCTACAACGACGTCATTCTATTGCCTTTCGAGCAAGTACGCTACCACTATGAACAGCCCTATATGGGACAGCAATTATGGCATGTTTACCGAGGATTCGATTCCTCGATCACACTATACCGCATCCGATTGTCGAGGATGTTTCCTTACAGGAAGCTTTTGTCAAAGATCGAAAAACTGCTCAGCGACGAGTTGGGAGTGAAATCAGCCGGAGAGACCTCACAAGGATTCGTCACTGAAACGTCTGCCTTACAGTAGGCTTTCAATTTTTTCTTTTTTGCATTATAGTAATAACTGTCTTACAGCTCCCGAAGTGCTCCCGTACCATCGACCCCGCTCGTTCGCAGATTTACTCAAAGAGTACAGAAAGCAGACGAGTAGATGTGCTGAATACCAAAATCGTTCTATCGTCTGTTGCTGCGATTGTTCATCGTTACATGTAATTATTTCCTATTCAAATTATGTAATGTAAGTGCTCGATCGATGCCACCACATTCCTTGAGTTTATCGACGAGCTTAGTTCTCCTTCCTTATAGTATGATATTATTTAATTCAACTTTATGCCTTCCAATAACTGCATACAGTAAAATAAATAAATACCAACTTGCTACCAGTTGGCCAATCGGCTTGAAATAAAACGTTAAATATGATTTTCATAAGGGCGGAGGTGGTGTAGTGGAAAGTGGCGCACTATATCACACGCACGGTCAGGGATTCGAATCCCGGATCGATGCCCGCCTAGGCCNCCACTGTGATTCTGAATGGAACTCGAGTGCGGGGGCGCATTCCCCAGACGGGATTGTTTAACGCCAAAAACTTTATCCTTTATGTTTTTCATGACAACTACGAATTCAGCGTGAAGACAAAGGAAAGCGAAACAAAGTGGTAAGAAACCAATTTCCCTCCTGCGTTCGTAATTCGGTTACTACTGAAAACTGGATGGGAATAATTGGCAGACAAGTAATACTAATAGTTCGATCTATTCGGGACCATATGTGGAATATTCACCTACTAGTAACTACATTGAATTTTTTCCTTGTATTGAAAATGTATTGAATTTTTCATGCCATTATAGGCATAAGACTTTTTGGCGTTGGTCACTCCTGATTCAAGATGCGCCTGTTCGTTCGACTTCCGCTCACAATCGTAGTGTTGTTTGAATGCGTATGTGACCCTGAAAAATTGCAGTAACAAGCCAGTGTACAAGCAGTACATACTTGCTACACAAGCCCGAGCCCTGCAGTCCTTCCGACGGATCTGGTAAATACTGACCAAACCGAAGGGGTGCAGGGCTCGGGCGTTGTACTGTGTAGCACCTGGACTGCTTGTTTGGATTTTGACACTTTTCCAAAGACCTCTCTTTTTCGAAAAAAAAGCAAACTCGTTCTAACCACCATGAGAATAACTGGGACGACTGCGTTTTTTTTCATACTAAATTCATACACACTATGTACCCTAACGCTTGCTATCCTATTCAGGGAATAGGGCCTTCTACTGCATTAAGCCTTCTGCGGAATCCTACGGTAACACTTGCGCTACATCAAGTGAACGTCGATGCATATAAAAGTCCAGCCAGACGTAGGTTTCGCTGATACTCTCCATTAAAGTCAACCTACGCCACGATGGTTACTGTTGATAAAAGCAATAGCCCGAGAGAAGCATATTCCACCACGATTCCTCAATTAATCCTCAATATGCCTTGACTGTGAAGGGTTGTGCGATACACAACTCGCTTTTCTAGACATAAATTACTCTTCATCATTTTCTTGAGTTCGATGGACCAGGCCCATTAGCTAATACTGACTTGGTAGTCTCGCTCTAGTGCGATGATTCCCTCAGTTCCTTGCTAACCCGTCCATTCCTGCGTGCATCCCAATCACCACTAATTATTGGGTTGTCCGAAAAGTTTCCGCCGATTTTTGATTCATCTTTGAATGAAAATTCCTAGAAGAAGAAATCCATTGATTAAACAATATATCCTCCATTCTGTTGAGTAAGGATTTGCCATCTTCCTGTAGGTTTCAGTTCCCCTCTTTCATAGAAGGTTCCAGAGTTAAAATCGAAAAACCCTTTCAGGTGCTTTTTGCAGTCCTCTAGCGGATTGAACGATTTTCCATTCAAAGAATTTTGCAGAAACCTAAACAAGTGGTATTCTGATGGTGCTATGTCTGGACTATATGGGGGGTGTGGTAAGACATCCCACCCAAGCTTTAGCAACTTTTGACGAGTGGCCAAAAATACGTGTGGTCTGGAGGTACCCTGTTAGAAGATTACGCCCTCACGATGGTCATTTCGGGTCGCTTTTGGTCTATCGCTGCCTCCATATTTTCTAGCTAATCATAGTACCTTTCCGAAGTAATTATTTGATTATGCGGCAACAGCTCATGGTAAGTGATTTCCTTGGAGTTCCATCAGCAACTCGGCATAGTATTCCGCACCCAGATTTTGACTTTGCAGCGGTCTGTGACGGCTCACTAGAGGGGCTCCACGATCGCTTCCGCTCCTCATTGCTGTACACAATCCAATTTTTGTCCTTCGTGCTCATTCGTTTGAGAAACGGCTCATTTTTATTTCGTTTGAGCAACGAGTCGCACATGGAGGCGCGGTCCATCACATCGCGCTAGCTCATTTCACGAGATATCTAAACACCAAGGCGTTTTTCAAATAA
>UZAF01020326.1:0-18514 GCA_900617895.1 Haemonchus placei | reverse complement strand
CACAGATAGAGCAAGGTGTTTGTTGCGGTAGCAGATTTTGCTAGAACTAAAGTTGTTGACGTCTGCAGTTACTCAAAACTTATGTGCGTTTTTCTAATCTACTATGCTCGGCATTAGCGCTCGTACACTTTGCACATGACGAAAAGGAAAGAATTCCTAGGAGGACCAATGTTTGTATTTCCAGTTGATTTTGATTTCAAGCTCTTTGAGATATCAGGAACATGACCAGATGGCAGGGTAATAGTGGTATATATTCACAACACACCCACGCTCCAAATATAGAAATTTCACAGGATTAGATCCAGTAGGAAAGAGGTTACTACTGAAATGTACGGCTGAAGAACCATTTCACCGAAGACTTTTGAGCGCTACTGTATATAAGCCGAGAAGGTGCACACGGTAAAGGCTTGCCTGCTAAAGTCTTCATTGCTATACTGCATGGTTTCCCATCGTCCTTACAGCCGTTCCTGATAATTACTGAATCAGCTGAAATATAAGCTAAACAGTCTACAGAAAGAACAGAACACCTCAGAGACCAACTTGATACTTCAGAGGAAGCTGAGGAACGATATGAAGTCGTTTTACCTTTAGTAGAAACTGCGACTCCAACGAGGAACACCAATGCTTCGCGTTCAAGGAACATAGTGTTGTTGGTCAGTGGCAGCTCCTTTTAGACAAAGGACCTGTTCAAGTAGGTACTAATCTCCAGGTACCTTCATGACTGGGAATTTCTTCTTGGAACCTATAAATAGCTTATTTCGTTCACTCTGATTCCTAGAAAATTGCGATTCATAAACTTACCAAAGAGTTCTAGAAGGTGGTGTAGTGAAACCAGGCACCCTATCCCATGCGTTGTCTCGGGATCGAATCCTGCCTGCACAGTTCCATCCCAAAAAGGTTGCTTAATTAGTTCCAGACAAGTTTGAGAGAAAGAAAGTAATGGCGTGTATGTCGGCAGGAGAATAGGTTTTTTCTAAATCAGTGCGAAAAAAGTAGTGAGCCCAAATCAAAGCTCTCCGAAATCTATCACTGGGAACTAACAATGTTAAGATGGGGTGATAAGATTTTTTGCTGAAGTTTAGTCCTAGCTGTATACCTGCACTAAAATGTCTGTACAACTCCAAGGGAAGTGTAACTTTCCCGGTGTTTCCATTTGACTGTATTTATCCAGCTCAGAGTGAGTAGTAGACCGTAGAGATAGACTTTCTCCAAGGTTTTTGTCGTTTTTACGGCTTGCGACTTTTCAGTCCTTCTTCAATACTTTTCAATATGTGAGACTCTGCTGAGTTCTAATCTGTAGGTTGAGTGGGTGTTTGAACGAATAGTATGCAGTTACCTAGGTGAATTCACCTTCGAGGCTCCCAAGTGGCGAAAATGCCAAAACGTTAGGCAACAAAAATGGGTAGCATGTATTTTCCTCTTCCAGCTGAAGAAGAAAAGCCTGAAAAGGATTTCTCATATCATACTAGAAAGATAATAATCAGTGGAAAAGAAGTTATTGCACCTTTCTGGCCTTCCACTTTCAGGTTTTCCCTCATAATTCTTACATCATGCAGATTTCTTCATGGACAGTATTGAAGATGGCGTTACATTACGTTGAGCGGAAAGTATCTACTAAGAATTTCACATTGGTTCAGATTTCCAGCCCAGAAAGTCGATATGGTCAACTTATTGCGTTACTATGGATTCCACTGGTGCTATGTATGTACGCATGAGTCTAAAAAGACGAAAGGTAAGGTCTCGAGACGCTTATCCATCCCGCCTGAGCGATGCGCCTCGCATTCAACTTCCATTCAAATCATAATGGCGTATTGAACAAGTATGTGGACTATACAGGGAATTCGAACAGTGCTTTTAATCTCCCAGATAAGTCTTGCAACAATCCCCGCGCGAATGAAAGGCTTTGGTACTTCGAGTGAATACCAACCCGGGATTCGAACCCGTGACCGTGCGCGTGTGAAGCGCATCACTTGCCCCTACCCCACCTTTGCTCGTACACACGATTAGTGCCCTTTGGAGTATTTCTACTGAAACTTCCAGAAATTCTCAGCAGAAATGTAGAATACTGTGATATTCTCGGCAGATATTTTTATAGAAAGTTATATGACTCAACACAATCTCTTCACCGTAAATTACGTTGTGGCATTATCAGCTCTGACGTCCTTAATAGAATCAGTTTCGCAAGATTGCGAGATAAACTTGATCAGCATGGCTTTCAGTTGAATGTTAAAGCAAAAAACAGCTAGTCTAGTTCCTTTTTCTCTTCAGCTTCGAGTGCTTCTCTTACCTACTGATAGCTACATATCTGGTGGCTTGGACTGTTCTCAAATTCCACTTGAACTCGTCCTTTTTTTCTCTTTCTTCAGTTGGCTCATATAAAGACGGTGGTGGTGTAGTGATAAGTGGCGCACGTCACACGCGCATGGTCCGGGGAACGAGTCCCGGATCCATATCCACCAGACGAATCAGGCCTTCCATCCATCCAGGGTCTGGTGCCAAATGGTAATACATCCGTCCGCGAGGATAAAGTTCTGACTTGTACTTCGGCTGGCTACCAAACGTCATTGCATAGGTCACATACGCATCACAACGCCACAACGATTCTGAATTGAAGTTGATCACGGTGCACATCCCGAGAACCGGATCAATGATTGCTAAGAAAAAAACTTATCTTTTCTACTAATATTTTTGAAATGAAGCCACCTGATTTACGTAGGGGATGTTTTGTTCTGTGATATCCTTTTGTAGTGGAATCGAAAGCAGTCACATCAATTTCGTACCGTAGCTACAAAGAATTTACGGCACCGTAATTACTAGTTACATTCCTTAGTAAATACTCTATTTAACTTTGAATTCCTCGTGAAAAGGCGACTTGGATCATCTTGCGAGTTTATTCAGCGGATACGAGCTAACGAGGAGTTGGTTGGGAGCACCCACGCCTCGGATGATCCCTAGTAAGGTCCACGTTCACCTTTCGCATAACAAAGTGACTCTTTGGTCCTTTCGTAATCAAGCAATAGGTTCCCGAACGTTTGGTAGGATGGAGCATTGTTTTATTCACCGCACTTTTTTGTCTACTTGTGGTCCAAATCAAGTTCAAGATTAATCGGTACGGTAAGCAAGTCATTAATGCAGCGTATACTAAGCTAAGAAACGATAATTTCTACTGGGCATAGAGAGCAGGTGGGGATTAGTAAGGTAGCGCCATAACGCATCCCACAGTATGGCTCTAGGTTCGGGTTCTGCGAAGGCCGACGAAGCCTTTCGTATTTCCAGGGTGACTTCCGCTGTAGAGTTATTTGGGCTTGCCTGGCCTAGCTCTTTGAATCTGTGAAGTCTGAGCTTTCTGGTCTTTCATTGCCATGTTACCGTAGTGCTCAAGAAACTGGGCTACGTGCCAAAAGCACANTTTGAAAATATGTCTATATGTCACTTAATCAACATCTATTCACTATGAATAATACTTCACTAACCAAAAGCATGACAGCTGATAGGTAGCTGTCGCGACGTGTCAGTTCAACTAGTTCAATTCATCATCGTAGGCACCAATTGGATAGTTTACAGGTGTTTGGTCGATCCTACAAGCCCATACCCGATCCTACAGCCTTCCGATAAGGACAGAAAGCACTACATTCATTCTACTGCTAGAATGTAGGCTGTGCTGAATAGTACCGATTGGTTCTGCATGCTGTTTTTCTTCAACGATTTCAGAAAGCATCAGTCAAAATCTGTCCAGTTTTTTGCAAAAGGTTCAACTTGACTGTAATTTATCTATCATTTCAACTAAATCTGCTGCCCTAACTTTATAATTTCATCGCATTGCCTTTTCTCGCTCCCATTGCGGTGTGATAATAAATGAGGCACTATAAATGTTTACATTTCAGAGAATTTCATAAAAATTAAGAGGGGATATATCAAAAAGAGGGAATGATATATCCACACTCACTGAGTGTGCCCGGACGAGTTGGCTCCTAAGAGAATTGTCATCAGAGCGCACTTGTCATTTGATGGGAATCGACAAGTGTTCAACGCCTATAGAAGATCGAAGTAACTCAAAGTATTTTCTCTCTGGGGTTTCTTTTACTTCCCTGAACAAATCCCATTTCGACATAGTTTAAGTCACTCTTTACGTCATCACTATATTACTGCATTTCATGTTAGCTGTTCGCCGAAAAAGTCTTTTCGCGGCAACTGATGGTTACAATTACTCTTTTTGTGACTGACAATGAGCAAAACGACAGGGAAGTTCACACAGCCTTCCTGGGAACATGTTTGAATTGCAATTAAATGATCATTAGTCTCATGCCTCCATCAGATAGATGGCATTTGAAGGGAGAATTTCTAAATTTCCCATTCCTGTTTGATGAAATGAAATTAGTTGGATATTTTTCATATACAAACTGACTCTAACTCTCGAAACTTTTCTCGAATTTAACGCACTTGCCACTTTGTCACCGTCATTTTCGCTGCCATTATGTGTGTTTCTATTGAGACTTTCTCGATGGTTCCCCAGACAATGCATACGTAAAACCGGGAAATTTTCTTAGGCAAAAAGGTTCTCTTCATACTCGAATCCATCGAAAGATGAATTCCCGTTAAGGTGAGCCACGAGCTTTCATGGATTCGTCGGTCCTATCCAGTATCCTACTGGTTAGGTCCTCTGCCATGCCAACTTCTCTGTCAGCATCTCTCTCCCGGACCCACTCATTCCTGAAGCAACAATTTCTATCCTACTGACTCAGAATCGCTCTCCACACTACTACAAGCCAACAGAGCCAGCGTGCAAAGGAAAATGGAGCTGCTTTTCTCAACTCCATCCCCCATAGATTTCCCGAATAAGTGGAACCTTGATCTGGACTCTCGGTATTTTCCGCCTTCTTTTTCGTATAGAAGTATTTATTGACACTATCGGTTCAACTACTCATTTTCCTATCTTACCACGACAGTATCCTATTGGTAAGGTCCTCTTCCATATCAAAGTCTCCTTTCAATTCGTACATATGACGTTCTTTCCAATCGTCCAAGTTTCCGTATGCGCAAACTGTACGCAATGCTTCAACGATGGATGGAATATTAAGTAATCACTGTCAATTGCTATTCAAATTTGTGAACGTCCTGAGTATACAACGCTAAGTGCCACGTAACAAGGGAGAAAGGAACGGACAAGACCAGGAATAGACGCTACAACTGCATGCATAGTATCGGCGCCGACGCGGGCGCCAGCGTTAGCTGCCAATCGATATCGCTCAGGCTGGAGATTCACGCTGCATTTGACGAGTTTTTGCGTATTTGACGCCGAATATGTGTACTTAAGTGCGTCCAAGGACGCGCGCGGCAAAATTCGTGACGAGTCGAACGACTCTGGCGCCAATTATTGGAGCACAAACTTGGAGTACAGTAGTTCAGTAGTGTTAGCCTAACCCATTAATCTACTCTCCTTAAAATTTGGGCTCAATGAGAGGCACTGAAACCGTTCAAATCGCCTCCATGTGGAGCAGAATCGTCCTCAACAGGATTTATAATTCTGAGCAACAATTATAGAAACTGTAACTAATTAATGTATGTAGAAGAGCGAGATAAAACTTTAGCGCCGGCACCCGTACCATGAGTACGACCGACCAGCAAAGTCGTCTTTGCACCCCTTCACTCAGGTAGCAGGATTGCCAAAATCTTTCGATTAGTAAGAGTTCCCTTCCCTGCTCCCTTCATGGAAGACCCAAGCGCCAGAAGAGAAAGAGAACGTTCAGAAGGCACTCTAGCCGAAGGAAGGAAAACTGATCCTACCGTACAGGGAAGAAAAAAGGCGTCAGATCCCGTGTCCCGTGCGTAGTCGCCCGTAAGAAAGCCCGTGATCTACGTGAGAGAGCGAATTCGCATCATCCTTTGAGCGTTCTACTGATTATCAGTTTTATTTGTCAATTTCTTTTTGAATTTCTATTGTGTTAAAGCTGCTCATTCGAACTGTTTCCCTTGCTCTCTCTTGTCCCCTATCCTTCCCTTTATACCGAGTAACCCACATTGTCCGATCAACAGCCGGACCGACCGACGTTTCTGATTGATGAATTTAATTCAAATTAAGTTAATTTTTGATTTTGACTAGAAATAGCTGCAGGAAGTCGTTGACCCTGTCGGATACATTTGCTCGTCTCTCCACCATTTGGATTTTATGGGAATGCGTTCAGTGGCTGCTTTCAGACCTCAACGAATCTCCGACCGTCCTTCCGTCCGACGCGTGCGTGCTGCGACGGCGGCGCCTGACCGTTGTTGACAACACTAGATCACGTGCCAACGCTGTCAACACTACACTGGCGACCGCCTTCGCAGCACGCACGCGTCAGACGCACGGACGGACGGTCGTCGAAGTCTGAAAGCGGCCAGTCATAGAGAGCCAAGGGATTAAGCAGTAATGATTGGGTTACTTATCGGTTTACGAGCGAAATGTAATGGACTATTGAATTTTTAAGTTTTCGATTCACGACATAAGTTGAACTAACAGGTCCTGTACGGAATTTTGTTTAGGGAGAAATCAGAGTATATAGAATAGGAGATTCAGAACTTCAACAGGACAGCTCTCAGCTCTCCGCTAGAAGAACTTACCCGGTGATAGGCAATGTCGTAGTGCCTGGGACGGGGTAGAACAGCTGATGGTCGCTTCGGGAGCCAACGGTAAACGTTTTTCGTTCTTCTCCAGCATATGGACAAGCCGAACTCGGAGCTCAACAGTTCAAGGTCAGTCGTGCGGTAGGATCGACTGTCCTCAAGGACGCGACGGATAAGTGCCACCTGCAGTAACAGAGTCATCATGAATAGCTCAATTTCAATGAAATGCCTTTATGAAAGTTCCAGCTTTATTTTCAGTTTGCTCCTTTATTTATCGACTTATTGATCGCTATCACATCGACTTATTGATCGCTACCACATCGATTGCTGATTTGTCTGGATTTGTCTGTCTGTCTGTTGGTGATCATGTAGGGTGCTCCCATGGGTTTGGTGTGGATCGGGGTAGGTGAGTTAGGGCCCGAGTACAGTCTGTCGCACTTCCCTGCCGAGGATGCGAACGGATGTTTAGTAAACTGAATCCGCTGGGAACCAATGAGGCTCAAACTCGCTATGACCCGCCTGCAGTGACTGATTCGTGAATTACGCGTGTCAACTACCCATCACCCATTTGTTCTCCCACACGGAGAGCGATATGCCGCTCGAGCTTACGGTCTTGCCTTGTCGAGACACTGCTGAACTTGAAAGGATGTCATCTCAAGTGAGTAAGGTAGGTGAAGGCGGAAAGCTGGCTTCACTGCACTAGCCATCCACACAGTACAGAATGAGGTGAACCGTCAATGAACAATGGATACTGCCCAAAACAACCGAATCTTTCTCTTACTACTGGCCCCATACTGTAGCATATTCTGCTTCTTGTCGGTGGTTCCACCTTCCTCCCTCTCACCCGCGTCTTCTGAATTGCCTTACTTTTAGTGTGGCCCTTCGGCATCCTAAAAAATCAGTGATGTGTCGATGAAGACCGAAACATCGGGATGCGCTTACATAGATGCCAGCTTGGTTTTGTCATCGCAGTGGTATTGAGATTACCGGAATATGTCACTCATAAATCGCAACAGCGATGTCTCCCTTGAAGCGATCCAGCTCGATGCCTGCGTCACAGCTGTTGCACTTTCCTCATCGAGGGTTTTGAGGACGGCTCAGGACAATATATAGAATTGAGTAGTACTCGAGTGCCCCGGCATTCGACTTCCGGTCAAAATCATCGAGGCGTAATGCGTATGTGGCCTATACAATGAGCTGCATGGCCAGCCGATGTACAAGTCAGTGCTTTTATCCTCTCAGACGAGTCTGGGACCAATTAACCGATCCCGGAGGGATAGCAGGCTTGGATGGCTAGGCGGATATCGAGCCGGGACTATGCGTGTGAGATAGAGCGCCACTTGCCACTACACCGCATCCGCCCGTAGTTTAAATAGATTGGTGATGGCCTTCGAGCAATTGATGTGCTGGGAAGCGACATTCCTTCCATTTTAGTTTCAGGTTTTTGGATGAGGCTCGAACATGGCTCGTGGTCGTCAGTCATTCTTCTCCGTTGAGCATTTCTTCCTCGGCTGGCACAGGGACGTCCCCCGAATTGTTTCACGAGGCCCTCGCCTATGGTGTCGATGGGTCTTTTCTAACATGAAACGAATGAGTCTGAGAGGAATTTGTGTACACTAGAAGTCAGTTGTGTATGTGTGCTTGTGCCAAAACAAAATGAATTCCGCCTGAGCGATGTGTCCGCTGAGGCTCGGCGAAAGACGCTTCAGCTAACACGCTGCTACGATCCTCCTGGGAAACCACCAAATACCCGACTTGTCGTCTCGTCACGGCAGCGATGTTCGCCAGTTTTCATTTAACGGCCACCCCAAGTTGTCTGTTACATTTCTTAATACACTTCCAGAGGTTAGGGTATACTGTAGTGGTAAAATTGAGGCTATTGAGGCCAAATAAAGCGGGCCGCTAGGGACACTATGAAGTTGAGTGGGAGGTAGTTCTTAAGGTGACTAGGGAGGAAATGTCTAGGCCTCTATTGATCATCTTGATCTGACTTTTTCCCACACACAGGCTCTTTATTTTCGAGTACGCCGGCTTAATCTTGAGTTTTATTTGTTAGACTTCAGGAACCACTAGATTAGTAAATAAATACTTGCGTACAGTTGACCCGGCGCTAAGGAGGAGAGGCACAGGCTAAGTTCCCTTTGCTGGAAGATTGACAGTTGTATTCGGCTGAGTCACAAAACGGTCTACGGTTGTGAACGGAAGCCAAATGTATGGCGCACGCCCAAATAGAGACGATCAATGCTTTCTAGTCACTTCATTCGTTGGAAAACATGAACCTTACTCCTCCTGGGAAAAGTTAAATCGGCGTTTGGGAGGATGACGACTTTCATTTTCTATGCATGCAGACATCATACGTTCCCAAAACTGATCATGTTTCGGGTTTTTCTTATTATTCTTACCCCTTCCATGTAAGGAGTGGAGGGGAGGGGATAGGAGGGAGGGGGAAAAGATGTTGCTTCCATAACCGACTTTCACAATGGAGCTCCCATAACTTCAATCGCGATATCTCTTTTGTGATTCTTTTTTTCGGCCCAATGTTCTACACGGAAAGATTGTTATTGTCCTTTTTGACTTGATAAAGTGCACGGTGCATAAGTGTGCGGGTTCAAGTCCCGTTCAAGGCCGAATTTTTGCCCACAAATCGCCAGCCTTGTTGTCGTTCGGGTCAAAACACAGCTTGCAGTGCATTATAATGAAAAACGATGGGCGGAATAGGGGTCTTCTATCTAACGAGAGACTTTTAGCTGACAGTGATTGACTTTCAACTGTGGCTATCTAATCTGTACCCGAGGTTTTTGATTATTCCTATTGGACAGAAGTTGATGACATTTGGACAACTTCGTGGGAGCAAGCGGAATTCTTCATCTTCTCTCTTTATTTTTGAACTTGTTGCTACTTAATTTTCAAAGAAAGTCCAAGCAGAAACAAAATGAAACCCTCAGTTTAAACTTAGTAACTACAGTAAAAACCAAGATTCTGTAGCCAGAAAGTCGCTCATTGAGGGTGAGCTGATATTGTTGCAAAGTCAGGCATAAATACCAAAAATCGTATTGTAAAGTCACTGTGATTCGAGATTGCATGCACTCAAGATTTTAAGACCTTCATGTTGATATCCCCTACGACTGTTGCCGTTTTATTGTTATTTTGTTGCCTTTGAAGCCATCCTTTTATTATGAGACATATTATTCTTTATTTTCGGGTGTTTGGATTTCCAACATATGTGCTCCATTGCCAATGATGTAGCCTATTCAGAGTTTTTGAAACACGGCCACCTCTGGGTGTGGCCTACGGTAGATACGGTCTTTTAGCCCTTATTATGCCCAATTCAAGCCGTTTTTCTACCAGCCTTTGTGTTGTCTTTAGGTGCAACAAATTCATTCTAGTTAAAAGTACCAGAAATCATTTTCGCTTGTGAACTGTGCCCCTAACAAGCCTTGTTCGCAAGCCTCTGAGTCTTTTTAACCTCGCTAACGTAAGTGACTGATCAAGGTTACACTGATTGACGATCATTTGATTGGTTTTGATTACTTAGCGATTGATTTGACTAGCTGCTATTCTCCTGCGATTCTTGTTCATTACATACTAATGCCTTAAAAGGAGTACAGTAAGCGAGAGCGGCAGAGAACCACCTTTCTGACTAAACCTTCGACTATGAGCTCAAGACTGTGACAGACTGGTTCTAAAAGTAAGGCCAACGAGTAGAGTTAGTTCGGTGTTTCTTTGACAGCTTGGCTATTTGTGTGCTGTGCACTTTACTCGTTCCTCTACCCCCAATAGTAATTCTGCTTACCACCTATGTAACAATTATATTCTTGGGAAACCCAATCTCTTAGGGCATTGTACTTTCCTTTCTATGGCACTACTTCTATTTGCTTTATTCTTTTATTCTATTTTTTGCTGCTAATGAAGGAAGCTATATGGAGTACTATGAACTTTGAGTTTTCGCACCTAATTAGTGTCGTCCCACACTTAACTGCGGAGCAACACCAAGTGTGCTAATAAGTTCGCAGTTTTATCCCTCCACTCCCGCTACCCTCCAGTTAAAGGTGTAGGGCATTCTTGAGGATTTTCATCCGGTTCCTTCGTTACAGTTATTTTTGGGTAAGAATAGAATTCAAACTTCACTTCGTGGCTCTGAAAAACTGTAGGAAGGGCTCGACGAATTCTCCACAGAAATATTAATCGTTCAGAGCAACCTACCAGTATCGGTTTTGTTTGATCCGAGTAGAAATTTAGGTTCATTCGGCTCAAACAACCATCAACTTCAGGTCCTTATTTGTAAATCAGCGTTGAGGGATTAAAAAACAGTTAGGATCCGGAAGACTGGCTAAAAATGGCATTCTTGGAAACAAAGCTGCAATATAAATGCCCCGAACGCTTTTGTTTGCTTCAGGTCGTCTGCAAAAGCCCGTTTATTTAATGAATTTTGAGCCTCACGCCCGATAGGAGGCTGTCATGATAGCGAGCATTTCGAAGTTTGAGGGACCTTCTCAGGATTTCAGTCCCCGCCGACTTTAAGCAGGAAGTCCAATCTATCATCATGGATGACCGTAACAAGTTCCGTATCAAAATGGATTCGTAGGCATTCGATGGCTGCTGGTATTCCCTGGTTGAAAAACGGTTCCGAAACCATAGATCACTGATCAACGATGAGAGCATCGCCTACACTTGCGGTGTATTGGGGCGCCGTGCCAGGTAGGTACGGGATTAATAAGATTTATGGGGATTTCTCGTACAAACTGTATTGTTTGAACGCGAATCGAGCCTTTTGCTCATAACGTACATTCAGTTAATGGACAACCCATCTCTGTACCCTGATCCATGATCTGGGTAACCCATTCGAAAATTTGGCAGCCACTGTGTGCGGACTGACGAATCGTCTCACGTACTTTCTGCTGTTCAGGCGTCGAAGAGTGCGGAATAATTGGAGGCGATCCTTGTGGATTGCCTGCACGTGGCCGTGATTCGTAGATTTGGATCTTTCTGTAATGCGTGAAAAATCACTCTTCTAACGCCTCCGATTGCATTATTTTAACCCTAATTGGTGTACTCAAACCTATTTTGGAGAGCTGACTTTCTCTGATTCTTCATATCACCGTACTTTTTACACTGAAATCATTGCAGAACCCAATTCCATTGTGTTGGTTTCCCCAAACTCTCAATCGTTCTTGATTTACTGTCTAATGTTCCGAATCTCTGTCCCGATGCTTGGATTTTCGAGTTTATTCCTTCTTTCTTCCCTAAATGGGGGGTATGTGGTGTAGGCCAAAATTATACGCCCCAAAATGTTTATTTGAAGTGGCGGGTGAAAGTTTTCCACAGTGGTTAGTCATGATTTCCTAGGAGAATATTCCCTTTTCAATTAAATAGTCTAGTACGATTGAAAGGAGTAAAGGATGAAGAACATAGCAGTGATCAATCTTGACTGCCGATGATTTTCCTCTTCCACTCGTAATCCCGGTATAGCGAATCATAGTAGTAGCTAAGAATTGGATTTGAGTCAGTAGTTTTTTTTTATTTCCACAAGTTCACAGATTTAAGAACGCGTTTATACTTTGCGCTGGCGGATGTGTGAAGGGTGAAAGATGAGCGATATCGGCGTCGGTGTCGCTCGGCGCATTTATGGGCACCTCAACGGTGCGAGATCCTCGCATGAGTCGCGTGAAATGCTAAGCCCTCTCAATATATCGATCGATACAACATGGACGCCTGTCGCCCGTGATCCGTCTGTCAGCGCAGAGTATGAATGCATTCAGTGGCGATAATTTCAGCAATGGGGTTTCTGATTCTTTTCCTTTGACCTACTGATGATAGGTATGCGATTCACTCATAGTGAAAACTCTTCATAGCTCCCTTGTCGTAATGCTATGTATGGCTAACAATAATGCGGCCTCATTGCCTTGGGTGCTAATTGTCATCGGTCCCTTTAGACGGAAATGAATTTAATTCATTCAGTAAACACGAATGTCATCAACGGCGTTTCATCAACGGCACAACGCCTCCTGAATGAAAGCAATTGCTTTGGTCGACCAACCTTAAGCTATCGTCACATAGATTATCGCTGACAAGAACTTTTACTTTAGTTTTTCACTTTCTTTGAATCTATGACTGGTTCGCATGGTAGTTTGTGAGTAGCCACACAGTGGTCCTGACCGAGTCGAGATTGTCGCGAAGTATACACCAGCTGATTCCCTCTTATCCTAGTACCCAAAAAAGGTGTGTGAATCTTCTGCGAACAGGGTATTTTATTCTTCCCTACACTTCGACGCCCTAGTTGGTACATGAACCTTTTCTAACAGACTTTTCCTACTTCAAAGGGTAATTGCAGGTGTTCCGCTCCGGAATCCTCTGAAAGTTCCCAGTGGGCCTTTCATCATCACGTACAGCAGAGGGCCACTCTAGTTACTTAGTTCTTCTGATTATACTTCTTGAAAACGTTCCTGCAGGAAACTCCTTTTTTTGAAGGGCCATTGGATGCCCCCTTGAACAAGCCTGACACATGAAACCAAAGAACAATAAGGATTGGCCTGAATGCTCCAGAACGACGTCAAAAAAAGCTCGTCTGGAAAGTCTGCGTAGTGCGCAACAGCGCTGGAGAGTTGAAGATCAAGAGGATCGGAGAATCTGCTTTTAACAGATTCTTCAGATGTCCGCGTCCGCAAACATTCCATACTGCCCCAAAGGAATGAAGGTGAAATAGGCAATGGGTAGCTTTTCTAGGAGTTTCTGTTGCAGTTTTCCGCAGTCTTCGCTTTGACTCGATGTAGGCGCTTTTCTGCCAAAAGTGCTGGTGGATTATGTTGTCCCACAAGCGTGTATGTAATCCCAAGTACGACAACAGACTTTTGAAGGAATAATTCCTTTTCACAAAGGGAAGCGTGGCCAGCATGCAAAAGCTTTTTATGTGAAGGTTGTAGGATTTTTTTTCCGGATTGCAATTCATTTCTTTTGCATTCTCAAATTATTTGTATTATGTTGTTTTCAGTTCAATTCAGTATTTAATTTTTTTTACATACGTTGCTATTATTTTTGTTTTTTATTTCAGTAGTTTATATTTATGGTATTTTGTTTTTGGAGCATCTAGAAATTCCATTCAACTGCAAAATGTAAATTCATATTGTTGCCAGTAACGGAGGGGTGGCGTAATGCCAAATACCGCCTTAGCACACGTACAGGTTGGTGATTCAGTTCGGGATCGATAGCCACCCAAGCCAAGCATGTCTTTTCATCTCCCAAAAGCGTTTTACCGATAGCAGAATCGTATGGGAAAGGCGAAGCATAGAACTGTGCATCGGCTGACCAGTGGAAGTCATTATATGGGAAGAATCGCTTTTTCCTTTATCCTCAAGTTACGATAGCCGATAGAAAGTGTTTTCTGCCTCCAGGGATTGAAACAATTCCAATTCCTAATTTTATTTCGATTCGTCACCAACATGGCTTTTGATCGGCCTACTTGCTGACGGGATGTCGTCATCTGTCGTCATCTTTCATTTGTCATCTAAATAGGATTTTTCTTGTGGCCATATATACTACTTCTGCTGACCATAACAATTAACATCTTAAATTATTTTGTGAGTGAATTGGAAGAATAGAAAAGAATCTTTCACCCAAGACAGATGTGCTGTAGTGGCGAGGGGCAGAGGCGTACTATCACACGCGCGTGGTCCGCGGATCCTGGGCCGAAATTTGCTCAGACCCATCATCTTCCAGCTCTCAGAGGTCGGTTAGTTGCTACTGGACTCGTCTGGGAGGATAGAAGCACTGATTTTTACATAGCCTGCCCATCTCAAGTCATTATGTAAGCCAAATACGCATTCAATCTGCCACTACGAGCCTGATTGGAAGTCGAAGGCGGGGGCGTATCCTTTTACAAGATTGATTACGCCAAAAACATCCTCACTTTTCTCACTTTAACCAGGCTTTATGTCTTCAGAGAGCAGAGCATCCGATACGTGCGTCCCAAGTGAAATTTCGGGTCTAAGAGGTGAATGACAATGTTCGAAAGGCCAGGGCATATCACCTGCGCAATGGGAGCAGAAAAAGCGGAATAAATCAGTAGCTTTAAGTCTGTCTGTTTTTGTGATACGCTTCGCATCTGACTCTCTTCCGAAAAAAACTTGCAGAAACCATTCGCATTTCCTCTCCCTCTGAAACACAGCTTTTGAAAGAGCGATATTTGCATGGGAAGCGAACGGGATTCTGTCCAGTGTGGAAGTCTTCAGTCAATTTGCTTAGAGGAACGAAGTGGTGCGATTGTAGGTGGAAATCGTATGCAATATAGTAAATCCGTCATCGTTGCGCTTGGTTTGCCCTGTAGGTTATTTTTCCGAGGCCCGTACAGCAGTTCTGGATGACTACGTCGTCGTTTTCGAAAAACTCCATTCTATTTCAATGTACACTGATACCGAAGCCGCAGCATGCCCAGAATGGAATTTTCCTATTGAATGGACAAGTTGTTCGACATTGAGCTAGCAGTGTATGTTCGTCCGATTGTTTTCACCCGAAATCGGAACTGCAACGAAGTACTTCCTCATCAACGTAGACGAAACTAAGTCTCCTCCTCTCCTAAGCTGACGTCGGCATTTTGTTTACGCTACTTCAAGACGAAATGTCTCCGTGAGCACTGCTACGAAGACCAACAATTACTTTTTGGTTCCTATACACCTTGATATACATATGTCTACTTTTCTGCTTCTGTGAATTCAGTATCGGTCATTCGATATTTCCTTGTTCCGGCAGTTCTAGAATGAATGATTAGTTAGGGATTTCAGCTCAGGTGGATGTAAAGTCCTAAATGACCTAATTGAGCTAAGTGTTTGATGTCATCATTTATTCTGGGACTAAAAAACTGGTTCGAAAAGATTGTTTGGATTGTTTCGAAAACCCATTAGGTCCTTGTTTCAATTTCGTTTAAACTGTGGGAACAGCTGAACAAGTAGGAATAGTGCTGTGGGAATCAGAGTGATGCCTGTGGAAGATGCTCGTGAGCTGGGCATTATCATTCTACCCCGATTTTCGGTTTCTTCTCATGCTTTCCGGTCTCTGGTCTTCATGCTTTTTCTTAGTCATAGGCGGCAAATACCAGGAAAATCAGGATCCAGTTGTCAAAAAGCATTTCAATCACAAGTACATGCTTGTGAGTTTTTTTCTATGACTGGCAGAAGGCAGTCCATGTAGAAATTAGCGTTTTTTCCATTAAAATTCAAAGACTCTGTCGAAAAGCAACGGTTTGATTGACATATGCTCAATCCTGAACTTCTCAGTCTTGTGTTTGACAGATACTACTGCTCCCTCAATCCACCCATAATACTGCCCTATTAGCTTCCATTTCGCCGAATGGAGCTCAACTTTCCAACTTGGATTGGATGCTGTCATAATTTTTCTGGGGATAGGTATGCTTCCGAAGGAATTGGAAGGCTCGGGAGTTTCCTGCTAACATCCCTGGTTCCCTAGTCGCTTTCAAGTAGAGTACTAGTTCTGAGAAGTAGATGTCTGATGGGAAATCACATCGTCAGAATCCAAAGTAGTCTGACGATATCCGAGAACCACAGGACAGTTGCAAGTCCGTGATCCCTTCCGATGTCGAATACCTACCCTCCGATGCTCCCTTTCGAAACACAAGGGATAGTGGGTCTCTCAATTTCAGAGGTCGAGCTTGCGATTTTCTGGTTGTTTCGAAAGGAGCTTTTAAAGGATTTTGGTCTTCAAATTCTTCCATATTTCTACTTCGACAGTTCTTCCAGTTTCAGTCTTTACTAGTCCTCCCTTTCCTATCTTATACTCTCGCCTTTCCTTCTCAATGTTTGACATCGCTGTCATTTTAACGTCGACCAAAAGTGACAAATACGTCGTCCACTGGATGGACATATGTACTTCTCTTGGAACTTTTCAGTTTTTCATCATTACTGTACTTTCCTTCCGGAGTGTTCTTTCTCACTTCTTCACCATTAAGTGAATTCGTTGTCGTCTGGAGCTAGAGAGGTACCTGTTTTGGGGCGAGCATATGTCTGGTTACTCTAACAGGACAGCAGAAGCAGTGGTTTCCATCCACATTAGAGATGAAGAGGAGACCTTAGGAGGTCGTCCAATTGGCTCTTACTTCCCTTAAAAGATCTCGGGAATCTTCCATTTTTTCAGTTCCTTTGAAGTTTCCCTAGGGAACTGAAGTGCCTCAGATTCGCTTAAGAACAAAAGGCTTCTGTCACGGTATGATGGATGAACTATGATTGTCCTTTACAAACATTTGAGCCCTTCAATAAAAGTAGTTCATTGTGGAATCCGTTGCTCAGTAGTTGTTAAACTAGGCAGGTAGGAATTAAAAAAGTCATGCCGTCTTACACATTCCCGCTCTACTAGATCACTTTCCTGCAATAGGTAGAAATCTGGTGGGTGCTTTTTAAAATCCGACAAGCTCTCTAATTTCCCTTTGTTTCCGGTCCCATTCCACCACTAATCTGCTGAGATGTCCTTTTGAGATATTGCCGTTCTAATCGCACAGCTCCTATGCCTCTATGCCACTTCTGTCGTCATGATCACGCACGACCTCCATTTTTACTAATTTTTTGAAGCTTTTTTGTAGTCTGCCAGCTTTCACGCTTTATTCACCAGTTTTTCATTTTCTGTTTTATAACCTTCGTTACTTCGCCTATCCTAGGTATCGCAATATTATCGTGAACTGTTGCTTAAACAGAAGTAAATTTAAACAACGGCGTCCTGGGAAAATGTTTAGGAATGATTAGTAGGCACAAAAAGGTATCCTGGGGTGAATGCAGAGCATGGGACTGTTGTTCATTCAGAGATTGAAAATTTTTTGTTCACAACTCTTCTTAGTGGCAAAAGTAATAGGTAAGAGTCAAGGGGGTGGGGGGCGACAGGCAAATGACCCATTACCCCTCAACTACATAAGCTTTGGGAAGGCGCTTCTCACCCCGTTCTGGCTCCACGTCTTCTTGCGCTTTTGAAGATTGTCTCTACTCTAGCAAACTCAATAGTGTTAATCTTGTGAGAAGTGGTCAGCTGTCTTACGACGGGTGTCGTCGTCGTCCATCTAATTGAATTGGGCGCTGCTCTAGTTGTCAAACTGATTACCTACTTGAGGTTTTGGTCCGGTGTCAAATTTTTGAAGAGAAGACTCCTCACTATCTTACCGTAGATATTGTGCATGCCATTTGTTAGCTTAAGACAGGCCGTTCATGGGAAGTACAGCTCATCCTCAGTTGTATTGTAGCAGAACATGAATTCGATGAATGCTAAATATGTTTGGTTTGAACCTTGACTTGCAGGAACCAGGCGACATAAAGATCAATTTTATCTTTCCTGACGACTCTGGTACCCATAGGCCAGATCCCAGTTCGTTAGACCTTAGTGAACCCACGTTATCCGCAAAATTATCCGGTAATCTCTGCGCCCCCTGCCTTTTTTTGCTCAATTTCCTCTCAGCAATCCTCCCAAACGGAAAAGTCGCGGTGGCCTCACAACTAGTCTGGTCGTGGTGAAGCGCCACTTAGCCTAACCCTGTTTTTGCCCCCATACCCCGTTTTGGACCGAAAAACTCTCAGTTCGGTAGACGTTAGTAAACCGAGGTTTAAAAAATTATTGGGGTCCGTGCGCTCCCCTGTCTTCGACTTTTCATTCCCTTATTCTAGAAAAGATTCCTTCTCGTGTGAAATGACGTCGACGTCTTTGCAAATATTTATATGTTAATATTTATATTATTTGTCCTCGATAGAATCTTGTCAGCTTTTTCTCTTCTCACATCAGTATTTTTTCCGAGAAAAAGAGTTGTGTAGGGTCTGCATTAGTGTGTTCTACATCCTTCAGCTCCAATTTCAGCCAAGTTGATTTGTGCAATAGGAAACGTGTTGAAGGGTCTGATAGCAATTCAGTTGTTTTCTACGTAACGCTTGTTGCT
>UZAF01020324.1:0-18528 GCA_900617895.1 Haemonchus placei | reverse complement strand
GAAGGTCGAGGTTAAAAGGCAGCAATATAGCCCAAGCGTTTCAATTCTGAAAAAGAACGGAAAACGAAATGAAAACTCATCTTGAAGGCACTGTTGCCGCCATGATAAACGTCAGAACAGTCCTGAACAAATGGGCGTCGTCCTGAAAAAAAATCTGAGAAACAGGATCAGACTAACACCAGAAACTCCCGTAGCTAGGAAAGTCATTTCAGTCGGGAACGGGTTCACTGCGAAGAGCGTATGGTCAAAGTCCCCATGGTACTACCTCTGTACATGTGGAATAAGTATGGAAGGTATGAGCAAGGAGGCTGTAACCTTAAGGATAGCCCACGACACTGTAGAGTTGAAAAGCTGTACAGGTTATAATAGGGACTCCAAAACTACCTGGGCCGACGTGCACACCCAAAAGTGGCCGAGTTATAACGGTCAGTTGAAGCTGCACCATCAACAACAAAGCGCATATGGTGAACATTTGAACAAGTAGTCGTGACCCATGGCGAGAGAGGAAGGCAATTTTTCTCACGTTTGGCTCACTATGGCCAGCACAGCACAATGGCCCGCAAGTTGCAGCTCGTCTGAAACCTTTCTTGAAGCTACTTCTATCGGCATAATCTCGTACAGGCCGGGTGTGGTGCAGGCTAACCTCTCGATTTCAGCGACCATTTCAATTCAGCTGCCGTATTCCCCTCATCGTCATTGCTTCAAACACATGCCATGTGTCATGACACTAGCATGACCTCTTTCACAGTCGCTGTAATTGTACGTGAAACCGACCCCCGACGAGCTATTCCATCANCCCCTCAAAAGTCGTGCCATCTGAATATCAGATGGCAGTATGGAAGCAACCAGTTGTCTCAAGGCTCCTCATCTCATTCGACAGTATTCTGACGTCTGTTCATCCTTACGACCCGTCAGATTGCTTCGTTCTATTTCTATCCCCTTCTAGTGCGTGAAAAGGTAGTCAGCGGAGGGAAAACCTCTTCTCCCTAGTTCTGGGAGCTAGAGCGCATAAAAGGAGGAGTAGCCAACTCTGTAGACTGTGGACTTCAAATGTGTGAGCGGAACTGTGCTAGCTTACTATTCCTGCTCCGAGAGCTTCATTACAGGCTCACGGACCAGGCTACCCCTCCTTCTCTACAACCCAAAGTTAGAGAAAAGAGATGTCACTTCTTCCTCTAACTGATTTCCCCCAACTCCTCCTTCGTTAACCCTTCTGCTTTGTCCTTCGGGCAACGCGAATCCCATCCCATGGTGCCCCTTACATTGTGATGCTGTGCTGTTACTTGAGTAGCTTTGTGGACTTTGTCGATCGCTTTGAAGGGAAGAGAAGAGTGCTTGGTTGAATTTCAGTGTCCATCCCTTCAGTGAAGCTCGGCCTATCTCGTTTGATAGCTGAAAATTCCCACCTCTACTTCGAGAATTAGCAGAGTAAACACCATAGGCTACATCAACGCTGCAGACATAATCTGAAGAATGCATAAAATTTTTCACGATTTACTTTGCAAAATCACAGACTCTAACTTACTATTTTTGAGTACGTTTGGATCTGGCCCAGGTGGTCCGTATGGCATGTAGGGTCCATACGGCCCAGTAGATCCGTATGGGAAATATGATCCATATGGTCCATACGGTCCGTTAAAGTACGAAGGATAGTTGTTGTAGCCACCATCATAACTGGGTTCGTTGTACTGCTGATTGTAGCCGTAGCTCCCGGAAGCAGTAGCATTTTTCACATTCTACAAATGGACAAATCATAAGCCCAGCATAGAACAATAAGCTCGATGTAAAGATAGAATGAAGGCTGGACGCTCCCAAATTCCCTAGCTACTACTGATTGTACGGATCACTCTTTATAAAGTATATTTGGAATGCCGCTGAACGGTAAGGGATCAAATCTAAAACCCCTAAAACGGAAGCGAACCCTGTCTTCACTGTTATCCGATTATGGGATTTGGCTCAAAGGTCTGTACTACATAGAAGCCAGGCGATTACCCAACTGCTCCTTGCCCACAACCTTTTTTCAAGACAACATAAATAATTGACTTGCTACAGGATGGGCATAGGATCAAGTAATCAAATAAATATATGCATGGATGACAGGATTTCTGAGGAGTTCGTCATCTCTAGGACCCACTATAGGGTCTCTGTAAGGAGCTAGTTCCCTCCTCCAAGGTTTTGGACCTGACTTGGGCGCTACTGGGACACTTTTCTCTATGAAGGAGCTTCCTACAGTCTTCTCCGTCAACTTAACACTCCTTCCACCATACATATTTGTATGACTACTCGTATTACTGTATGCAGTACCTTTAAAAAGCTGATTTTCATGCCCAACTTAGTCTGGCTCTGAATTTTATTCTGCTCAAGAAAACTCATGTCCATCAGCAGTTTTCTTGAGCAGAATAAAATTTTTTATCTGAGGCTCATTGAGCTCCTAGCTTTAGGACTCTTCCTCCTGTTCTAACCAATAAGAGGTGACCTATAGCTCAGTGCTTAGGTGTACGAAATGCTGGTTTTATGCTTCAAAGGGGCATCATAACAAACATTTGCGTATCTCATAGTCCAAAGCGGATTTCGGTGCACAGCTCGCACGAAAAATGGCACATGAGCTCTATGTTGCCTAGCCTTTGGGAACCCATATTGATCCATAACGAATCGCAATACTACTTAGAACCAATATAATCGAGGTGAAAGTCAAAATTGAACCGACCTGCTCAGCGAAGGCTAGATAAGTGGTGAGCACAAGCACCAGCACAGTGGACGTCGACATCGCCCAATACCCTGCCTACCGTATGCCGATCGCTTTTAAATCTGATTCTTGAGCTTCGTCATCATCGCTCACATCAATGCTCATCGGATCGCATAGAATTTCTTCTCAAGCTCATCAAATCTCTCTCATCTCGTCTTGTATTTAGTTCTCAAATACAAACAAATCCTGCGAAGATGACGGCGATATGGCGGCACTGCAGAGCTATCTTCTCAGCGATCGATTCAAGGAATCTCGCGGTTGCGCTCATGGAGAGTGCTACGTTTGATAGACCCCCTGTACACTAGTCTATGGGTGTAGATATGAATAAGCCCATCCTCAAAAACGGAATCCCCAAGAACGGTGCCTATGAGCCTCTGAATGTCCCTGACATCCATGATTGTCATCCGTATTCGAATAATTATCAACAGATTCTTCTGAGTGAACTTAGAGACATCGGCCGTTGTTACCCGCGACAGCCGCGTGTGGCGAATCGATTACACAAAATCGTTCCTAACGCCCGCCTCCCCACTTTCAAACACATCCTTGGTTCCGAGATAGAAGCGAAGGCATAGCGCACTCTGAACTGCAGAGGTGACGAAAGAAGCAATTTTTTCTCCGAAAAAAGGGAAAATAAAACAGGGTCAGCTTCTGGATGGTCCTGCAGTAGTAACTATCGATGTTAACTTCCTTTTGGACCCAATTCCTGAAAGCTTGTGTGTACCCTTTATTCATCTCGAAACTTATGCTACGATGTTGATGAGCAAGGTGGGAACTCTGAAGCGAAACACTCCCAGTTCTGGTTTAGAACTTTGAAACCGTTAGTGTGAGTCATCCTCTAAAGTTGGCTACCCTGAAACCCTAATCACTCATTTTCCACAAAAAAAACCATAACCAAAAAAACCTTCTTATTTCAAGTACAGTACTCCCCGAATAATTCGCCCTTTCTGACATGAACCGTCTCAAGAGTATTCAGTGAATGAACAACCGTCTCTTCAGTACGACAGCCATCTTGTACCAGCGGTAGCAATCGCGCCCCAATCGACCTCGTAAACGCGCGCGAATATTTAGCCCGCAAAAAGTAGGCACGTACTTGATTTCCATTTTGGGAGACTAATCATTTATAGGGTTCTATTTCTGTTCGGTGTTATGTGTTTATTTGTGTGGCATTTTTGTTATTACTTGTATCACTTCATGGCATAATTTCTTTTTGTTTTGACCAGGTCTGTTACTTAACCCACCATGTAGTCCACATGTGGACTGCAGTTGTATTTTTTGTTTTATTCATCTAAATTTTCACTTTCTTTCAATTCCTCTTCTCAAAACATTACATCAGGCTCAACTATATCAGCGTGGTCCTAAGAAATCTTCTAATTTCGCAACTTTAAAGGTGTTTTTTTTTCGGAGGAATACATTTCGTTCGTTGAACAACATCACAAAATGAGATATTTCGAAAAGACGGTCATCATTAGCATTTCCAAATGCAAAGCTCGTAAAAATTCTCCGAAACGATTTCTGGTAATGACTAAACGGGATATAATTCTTGAGAGAGCATCGGAATAACTTCCGAGTAAACACTAAATCTGTGATAAGATTCTTGTCGTTGTCGTCGTAACATTGATTCGCATCGATTTAACTTCAAGTGAATATTATTCAATTGATATTATAGGTTCTGTTCGAAACTCCCTACAATGCCCATTGACAAAGAAAACGTCGAAACGCCAATGAAACATGAGGTCAGAGTTTTTGGCATCAGTTTCACCTGGTTGATATGTTATGTTATTTTTTAAAGGTGAAAAAACGGCCCTCCATGGAAAGTCCGTACACGTCGGGCACGCCTAGTACACGTCCAGGTCCTAGAAAGCAGGTATGTTTAAATGTACATCAGCTTTAAGATGCCAAATTGAGTTTACGGTAGTGTGTAGCTTGAAAATGAAGTTCTGTTTTATACTTAACTGCAATTCTATTCATGAAGTTTTTAACAATGGTACAGCTCTGTCGTCACTTTTTTCATCGATATGCTTCCAGTTGAGGCCTCTTCGAGAGTTGGGAGATCAGAATTTGGAGGCGTCGCAGTTCTTTGATGAGACTTTGAACATGTCCAGCGTCAAGGCGGAACTGGAAGGATCCGTTGCGCAAGGTTTTCAGGAGAAGAGATTTTTTCGGTCCTGCCATGCTGAACAGAGTCTATTCAGAGCTTGCGAGTGTTGGAATAGACTCGATTGTACACCGTGCTGATCCGAATATAGAGGAGTCCTTCGTGGAATCGGATGCGCCGATGACCCAAATGGTGAGTGTACGCATAACAATTTTTCGATATCAGAATGCTCCTTGTCAAGCTCTGCACATCCAATGCATTCGAACCTTTCATCATGTTTGTGGGATAGCTCTAAAAGATCTTTTCTAGGAAAACGTCCTATCCGTTGACCTTTTTCGCCCTTAGTCCTAGTCTGGTTCTGCTTATATTTTCATTTTCTTCAATGCATTTCGGTGGGATTTCGGAGTACGAAGTTTGGTGTAGTTATTTCGCATCTCCTTTAATGGAGTCTCTCTTACGCAGTTGGTTGCTCGGTATATTTTCAAATAGGAGACAGAATTACTCTGCAATTTTGGCTCTGTAATTTAGTACAACATTTACGGCGTTTAACGAAAATCACCCCCAAAAGAGACCACCTTGTGATCCGATACATGCGATCAATTTACGACAATATTGTAGAGAAACTCTGTTGTTATGAAACTTGACCCTAGAAATTACCTTCTTTTTCCTTCACAAAATGACTAGATATGTGTTTCCCAGTCTCTCTCTTATCACTTTTTTTGTAGAAAGAGAACCGGAATGTTCGAAGCTGTGATTCGAACCTCGAGGACTCAGCGATAGAGTCAACGATGTGCGAAATGGATAACAGGGAGATGACGGTTGAAGTTGAAGCGCTGACTCCTCACAAACTTTTGCATGAGACTTTTGTGTTGGCGGAGGATGAAGCGGATACAACTTTGAAAAATGTACGTGGTATTGAAAAAATTTCAAAATAGCTCACTAGCTTTTCAACTTCCTCTCCACTTTTTATGTTTTCGCCCCACCTATCTCCATCATGCTTACAGGAAGAGCCATTGGCGGCTGAGGCAATTGGTTTGAACGTTGAAAACACTACCGAAGAAGCCACACAAAGGCTGGATACTACTCGTGACGAAGAATCACCCAAGAGCGATACCGTGATATGTGGATCTGTTGAGGCCGTTTTATTGTATGAGAACAATGGCGCTCCTTTACCATTGGACGAAGTGAGGCATTTTCTTCCTTTACATTTGTAAAGCAGAATTTTGACTTCGATTTTTTATGTTTACATTAAGCTCTTAGGTACCCTTTACTTTCCGTAATGCCATCATAGAAAGTACAACAATAACACCATCAGTGAACCTTTTCGGTATCGTACCTTAGGCAACTCTGGCATTTACAGGGATCGTTAGCTAGGGAACTGTCTGATTTGGGAGATGGAGAGAAAGCCAAGAGTGGCATGGAAGTTGTGGTACGTATTGTTGACAGTGTTCGTTTGAAAATATTTACGCTTCCACTGATTCCACCAGAGTGTTTCAGGGATCAGTGAATATCTCTATCGTGAATCCGGAACCCTCGCAAAAGGAAACCCTCCCTTGTGTGTCAGATCTATCGTCAACTTTCTCTTTTTCATCACATGTGAGCTGCGCTAGAGGCGTTGGTGGAGATGATGTGAATTTATCAGGGAAAGATAGTTTCAACGATTTGAATGAAACAGAATTGGTGTTCGCCGTACCGCTGGCAAAGGCTGGTAACCCTCCTCATGACAAGCGCGAGGACACATCTCTGGGATGCGCCGACTATACAGCTATTACTGATAGCTCTCTTATGGACATTACTACTGGGATCGAAGAAACGATGATGGTTTTGACTGAACCAGAGAAGGCCGCTGCCCTTCTTGCGAACAACGACGTCTTTCCCGCGCATTACGGTTCGTCAGAAGTTGAAGGCAGGGTTTCACGACCTGAAAGTACCGCTACAGCAATCGCATACGAATCTCTAACGCAATATCAGACCGCAATATTCGATACCGGAGACCAAGAGATGGTGATCCAGGGAGAAGATACTCAAATAGTTTTACTAGAAGGTGCAAAGCCCAAGGATGAAGAGATTTCAGCAGAAGATACCAAATCCGGAGCTAGTGACCGAATAACGGAGCGATGTTCATCTTCAAAATCGTCGGCAGCTCTACGTAAGACTTTTACCTTCATAATTTACTCTTACTTAGGTCCTTATATGAAAGGATTTCCATTTACTCGATTATGTAGGGAAGAATACCTTGTAGATTTTTTTCTATCTTGGCTATTATTGACTACAACATCGAGGGGCACCTAAGGACATATCCAAGGATAGAGAGGCGAAAGGTTCAAGGCGTCCCTTTGCTGAATTTCCATCCGGATATCCTACTCCACCATTTGTCTAATTCAATGTAAAAGGGATGTTTCGGGGCGGGGCAGTTCAGTTTCAACTGTTCAAAGTGTTCTTTGAATCAGTTCAATCTCCCAACATCATCCCTTTCCGTCTTTTCTGATAAGGCCCCTTGATCGCTATATTGACATTTACAATCCCTACAGAATTCCTTGGCAATCCTACTCCTGCAGAGCACTAGTTTCTCTGAGGTGCTTGCTATAACTCGAAAGTTGATTAGGACCTGAGCGTGCTGATAAGATCCATTATTACGAACTATATTTCCTCTGCATTTACCCACAGTTTTAGAATTGACATTTCAGGCTACAAGTCGCCGTTGTCGCCAATTGCTGATTTATCCCGAGGAGGCGCCACGTCTCGTACGTCAAATGCTGCAAGTAGTTTCGGCTCGCAATCTTCAACACCAGTTCTTCCAGTCAATCGAAAATACAATATGAACGACTCCGAGTAAGAACATTAACAGATTGTTGACTCGTCTTAGCATTTTCCTCTAATCGTCCCTTTCAGGATTTCGTTCTTGATTAACGAAGTCAAAGTCCTGGCCGAAGAAGAAGGTCGACTCCGAAATTCAAAATCTCCATCAGAAATTGAACAGATGGCAATGAATATGGCGAAGTTGGAGGCGGAAAAAGCGGAACTCCATGCCAATTTACGTGCTGTTTCGACAGAAATGAATAAGTACAAAGAGAAATCAGCCGCGCAAGACGCTGCCTTAGCAGAGGCTGATAAAAAACTGGTAAATGCCTCCTTTTATCCAATTTGCTGCTGTGTTTTGATTCTGGACTGATTTTCCCTTAACGAATTCCGGCTGACAAATGAATGTTTCAGCTTGAAATGAAATCGATTGAACAGAATTCTTACAGAATGAATTGGAGCGAGCAAGAGAACATGCTGAGAAGACCATTGAAGATTATGAGTTCATAGTTGAAAACCTCAAGAAAAATCATGTAAAGCAGAAGGAGGATCTCCATGCTAAGGTTACCATCATATTAAATCTTGGCTCTTCTATAATAGACTGAGCATCAAACAAACTTTACTGTTTAGTTGATTGCCCAGGAAGAGGAACTCGAAAAATGTCATGCAGCTATTCGATCTCAGGTTTGCTTTCTTGAAGGAGACTTTCGTATGAATCTTGAAGCTTCGTTGTTATGCCACTTTTTAAGGCAGATTTGACTTACACCTCGGCGGGGCTTTCGGCAGAACTTGCTGTGACGAGTGAACGACTATTGGAATCGGAAGCCGCAAGAGTGGCGGCTCAGAAACGCTGTGAAGAGCTGGCCGAGGTATTCTACAGGCATTCTGGTAAAATGCGTTGAAGGGGTTAAATGGACTTCAGTGCGGAGTAGCTTTTTGTGCAATAGATATCCAGCAAACACGCTTCTCGGGGAACTTCTTGTTGTTTTATAGGAACTTGCCATTTTTGTTGTTTTATAGGAACTTGACAAAGCCATGAATGCCACCACTACAGTGGCTGTTTCGGAAGAGGCGGTTGGTGCTTCTTTAACTTCCGTAAATGTCCTGTTATGCATTTCCTTTTCCTTACAGATCACTAATGCCAATCGAGATTTAGCTGCCATGCGAGAAAGGTTAACCGAGTTGGAGAATGAGGTGAGCGCTTGAGAAATTTGTTCCGAAGGCGTACGAAATTTTATGTCAAGGCGCGAGCGAAGAAAATTTTTGTCGCCGCCAGGGAGGCCGACGTGAGGTGCGACTGGCAGAGACACACAAATTTTCTGCGCTCGCACCCTGACACAAATAATGTTTCTGACAATGAAGAAGCAGGGACCAAAGTACGCATAGTTTCTTTGTTAATAAACTGTCAGTGAAAGTCATCCGCGAGAAGTACGGATTAAAAAAGAACTCATGTTTTCCCTGGGACTCTGTGTTCGGCAATGCACTTGTACCTCCAATGTTGATGTCGTTTGCAAGCAGTCACATACTGATCCGGGAAATTTCTCTCGTACATACAGCACCGCAGATAAAACAGACTAGAAATTACCGCAGATGTTTTTTTCTGCTTTTCTCTTTGTTGAAGTTGTGAAGTTCGATTTGAGGTAGATACGGAGCTCTTACTATTTCTCATTAGGTTTTGGAAAGAGAGCAAGCGCTTCTGACCGCTGATCGTCGCCATGCTGAGGAATGCATAACGCTGCAGGAGAAATTGAATGAGACAGCATCAGCTCTGGTAAGTTGTTGATTTCCTGCTCAGGTGTATTGCCAAAATTGGCTTACTGTAACTTTACTGCAAACATCTGCATTGCTGTATAATTCAGGAATTGCGTGAAAAGGCTTTTGAAGATCTGAAAAATCAGTTGAGTACAGCCAATAGCGAGATGACTATTCTGCGCGAAATCCAGATTGCCAGTGAAATGGATCTGATGAAAACAGCGGTTAGGGAACAGGGTTATATTAGTCAATCACATGTATAATAAGAAGGATGGCCATTATACTTGCAGGATGAGCTGAAAGCCGTTAAATGTATTCTGGAAGAGAAAGAGCAAGCATGCAAGGAAGCAGTTCATCAGCGCAGTGCTGCTGAAGAGGAGCTTACGAATCTTAGACAGCAGCTAAACGATAAGTTGGAATTTTTCGAGAAGGAAATGGCTCAATTGGGGAACCTCAAAGAAGCGGTTGGCCTTTTCATTGTGGTTTTTGTTTTTATTTTTCATTTTTCTCTTTTTTCTTTCTTTCTGTTTTGAAGTTTACTACCAAGACCAGTCAAATGTGATCGCGTTCCTTTTGAAGTGTGCTGCTCTCGAAGAACAGCTAGAAGCGGAGAAGAGGGCCCGCGACATTGCAAGCCGTGAAGTTGAGCAGTTGAGGGATGAAAAGTAAGTAATGTCAAACGAGGGCATTTTGTTTCTGAATCTGTAATGATTTTGTCTGCATTCAGATGCATTGTCGAGGAAGCACTGGATAAAGCTGAGAAAGCTTCCAAGGATGCTGAGCAGAGGATTGTTGAGGCCGAAAGGAATCTTGCTGATCACATAAAATGCCATACTGAGGTAGGACTTCGACTTTTTCGGGTTTAGAAGTGACCATTATCTACATGGTCTTTGCACAGAAGTTCGAGCATCGTATCAGCGAACTAGAGAGTGCGATAGCCTTGAGCTCAGCAGATAAGGAAGCATTGACATCGCAGCTCGAGGAAAGTTTGAAGAAAGAAGCTGAACTCACCACTGAAGTGATGAAGGTATGGATCAACGGTGCCTTCTCTATAACTTTTACTCTGGAACTCTTTCTTTTATCATTTTGCCAGTAAAGCCTTCCCACTTACATTCAGTTGTAAAGTTGGATCTCATCATAGGCTACTGAGGCGATTTCCAAACTAGAAACTGATATGGCAGATGCAGAAAGGGATAAAGCTGCCTTGGAAGAAAAGGTGAAACTCGGGATGGATATGTATAATGAGAAAATTGCTGAAATTGAAAAGGTTTTTTCAAATTTATTCATACGCTGCTGTGCTACAGTCCTCACGCATTGATTTTAAGGTCGCAGCAGATGCAGCTGAACTCCAAACATTTCTGAAATCGCTCGAGCTCGAAAGGGATCGTTTCAAAGAAGAACTTGAGGCTGCTGTTGAGAAGGCTCAGAAGACTGAGATGGAATCACAACAAGTAGGTTCTTCATCCTTTTTATAGACGAACACTTTGGGTGATGCAACTTTTCCAGGTAATCGTTTCTATGAAAGCAGAACTTGCCACTCTATCAGATGATCGTGATTCTTTGAAAACTAGTCTGGCTGAAGTTGAAGTTAACAAAGCAAATATCGAAAAAGACTTGATTGAGGTTTCTTTTTCTTTCTCCTCTTAGTAGGAGAGGGTTCTCATTTCCTCTGCTTATTCTAGCTCGGCGAATGTGCATTTAAGTCGCAAGAGAAAATAGCCGCCTTAATTGCTGAATTGGCCAAGTCTGAAGAGGAATGGAAAGACAAAGAAAAAGAGTATCAGGCTAGAATAGTTGCAACCGAGGAAGTAAGTTCATCATTTGATTCAATTTCATAAGCTTTTTTTAAGTTCGCTCTGTTCGACAACACAAGGTGTTCATTATTGTACTTGCTTAGGTTGCGAAAAAGGTGCCACAATTAGAGAAAACAGCCGATTACCTCAAGGCGGAAACGGTTACTCTAAATAACACGATCAAAGAAGTCAGTAGCAAGCTCTTGGCCGAGGCGGAGTCAAAACGAGAGGTCAGTCTGTGGTTCGTACATGTGGTTAGCATGATGTATTCTTCGAATATTCGTGGTCAGCCAGCGATTAGCATTGTGCCGCTTAGTCGATCAAGAAAGCAGTGCAAAACGGGTGTGTTAAAAAGGGTAACTAGAAGTCGTGTGAGATGCGTAGCATTTGTGGGAACGTCTGTCAAACCAGACGGGAAAGGAAAGATCCCTTACACTTAGAATAGACAGTAAGGTTGTTTAACACGGGCGTTCATAACTTGATCTATGATCGAGTAGAAGTTGATGTGAATGAGTGATACTTATATAGGTGGTACTAAGCTTGAGTTAAATAGTCAGCATTCTCACTAGAGTGGGTGAAGTGAAAGCGGTGAGGTTGTCAGTAACAAGCTACCCTCAAAATGGATTTGCACCAAACAACAAACATAAAACCATGTAGCAGGCTGTATGTGTTTTCACGAGCAAGGTCTCCCAGGGAGTTGCATCCCGAACTGCTATTATAACATTTAATGAAAACTTGTTACCTTGGTGACTTTCGCCATGGCCAGCGGCCAATGGGCTGCATTGCGATTAACAAGTTCGATGTACCGTGGGTCCATATGGTTATAAGAGGAACACGAAATCATTCTGTGAGAAGCATTCACCACTCAACTCTACGTTTCGAGCAATTCAATGTGAGTTGAGCGAAACAAGACAGGCGTGTTGGAGCATCTAAAAGGCATAAATCTTATCATAAGTGGCATGGGCTACCAGCAGCATGATGTTTCTGCCGCCATGGCGCGTCGTCCACTGTCCATTAGTCTTCTCAGAGTTTGAGTGCGCTTAGCAATTTCATTTAGGCCACGAAAGCCCTGACCGTCCTTGAAGAGCAGCATTCTTCTTTGTGGGAAGAGAAGAAAGTCATCGAGAAGGAGTACGAAGAAGCCAAAGCGCGATTCGATGCAGAGTTGACTACGGCACACAATGTGCGTCAGACATTTTTCTCGTTCCCTGCATTACTCAACTTGTATTAAACTGCTTTCTCATTCACTGGCTGATTTTCAGGAGGCTCGTAATCTGAAAGAAGAAATGGTGCTGCTCGAAGAACGCTTTGCCAGAGAAAAGAGCGCTGCGAATACGAAGGTNCTTCTTTGTGGGAGGAGAAGAAGGTCATTGAGAAAGAGTACGAAGAAGCCAAAGCGCGATTCGATGCGGAGTTGACTACGGCACACAATGTGCGTCACACATTTTTCTCGTTCCCTGCATTACTCAACTTGTATTAAACTACTTTCTCATTCACTGGCTGTTTTTCAGGAGACTCGTAATCTGAAAGAAGAAATGGTGCTGCTCGAAGAACGCTTTGCCAGAGAAAAGAGCGCTGCGAATACGAAGGTAAGTTTTTGAAAAAGGGAATAGTTTCAGAAGGTCCGTAAAAAACAAAGGAAGGAGGTAGAAGCTGTGCTCTTAGCAGATCCTGGATGACATGGATAGTTTTTCGAACCTTTGCTTTTTTGAGGAAAAAAATAAGGCTTCCTTTTCAAGTGTTATCAGCACAGAAGCGCAATCTCTCTATTTGGATAACACGATGTAAACTGGACCTTTCCCCTATTTATATTGACGTGAGGACTGCACTTTCCTCTTCCGATATGTCAGCAAAAGTTTCAGATTGAGGCAACGACTGCTGAATTAAGTCGTCTGAACGCGGAACTACGAGAAAGTAAAGTCGCCCAAGCCGAAGCTGAGGCGCAGGCAACGGAGTACCGCCAAAAGTCTGAAGAATTGATGGAGAAATGTGCTACACTGGAATCGAAGCTAGGCGAAGCTGCTAATGAGAAATCAGAACAAGTTGGTGCTTTACTAAGTAGTGTAAATCAGTTGTTTCATTGCCGAATATTCCAGAATTCCAAGGATATCGAGAAGGAACTGAAGGAACTGGAACGACTGGTCGAGTTAAAAGAAAGGGAGATCAATCGTCTAGGAGATGTGAGTATTAGCAATCAATCTCCTGCATGAGATATTCCTTTCATCGTCATTTCCAGCTATGCGATGAGTTTGACGAGGTGGAAGATAATTATAAAAAGAAAGTCTTTGGTTTGCTTGATGAAAATGAGAAGCTCAAAACGCAGTTAGGACTCATCACTAAGCCCGAGGTTCCCAATCTGAGAGCCGCTTTAACAGAAGGGTGAGCGTTTGCCTATCCGTTGTCTAGTGTGGGAGTCATTGTTAGAGAAGAGTTTATTTCTTTTCAGAATACAAATTCTAACCCCGGAAACGACACTGGTTCCAAACGGCGATCGCGAAGAAAAGTTGAAGGATTTGGAGAAAAAGGTTGATCAGCTAACAAAGGAGAACGCACGTCTGGAACAGGTGCGTCTCAATTTCTTGACTCTATTCTCATTATTTTGGCATGTACTGAGCATCGTTCATAACGATAAATCTAGGAAGACAGATAACACTAAAGCTCTCTATACGTGGCGGAAACGGTGTTATTCCACTGCTCCTCTCTATTCCTAATCCCTTCACCATATTGCTGTAATACACTTGTGTCTCTGTTGAAGTTACTCATAGATATCTCATGATACGATGATAACTAACAGCTAATAGCTAACATAATTGTATTATCCCTGGGAGCATAGCGCGACTATCGAGTAGATATTTAAAAATTGTACACTTTGTTGTTGAGCAACTTTCGGGTGTCCCAGTTTGATAACTGGTCACGTTGATCGGTTTCATGGTTCTGTATTGTTTTCCCTCCTCTTAAACCCTTTTTTTCTAATGTTCCATACCGCAGCGTCACTTCAGCACTAAACGTTCCCTCTTTCAGTCGAAGAAAACCGAGTATGCGAGAAATCTAATGAGAAATCAGAACTAGTTGGTGATTCATGAAGTAGTGTAAATCAGTTGTTTAATCGCTGAACTTTCCAGAATTGCAAGGATATCGAGAATGAAATGAAGGAGTGGAAACATCTAGTCGAGTTAAAAGAAAGGGAGATTAATCGTCTAGGAGATGTGAGTATTAGCAATCAATCTCTTGAATGAGATATTCCTTTCATCATCATTTCCAGCTATGCGATGAGTTTGACGAGGTAGAAGATAATTATAAAAAGAAAGTCTTTGGTTTGCTTGATGAAAATGAGAAGCTCAAAACGCAGNTAGGACTCATTACTAAGCCCGAGGTTCCCAACCTGAGAGCCGCTTTAACAGAAGGGTGAGTGATTTGCCTATCTGTTGTCTAGTGTGGGAGTCATTGTTAGAAGACGGTTCATTTTTTTACAGGGTGCCAATGCTAACTCCGGAAACAACACTGGTTCCAAGCAACGATCGCGCGGTAATTACTATATTCTAGACAAAAGTATTGTTTAACTAACCTTCACTAAAACCTTTTTAGAGCGAAGAAAAGTTGAAGGATTTGGAGAAAAAGGTTGATCAGCTAACAAAGGAGAACACACGTCTGGAACAGGTGCGTCTAAATTTCAAGATTTTGGCATTTACTGACAATGAGCATCGTTCATAACAATAAATCCAGGAAGACAGATAACACTAAAGCTCCCTATGCGTGGCGAAATTGGTGTTATTCCACTTTTCCTTGTGTCTGTGTTGAAGTTACTCATAGATATCTCATGATACGTTGATAATTAAAAGCTGATAGCTAACATGACTGTATTATCCCTTGGAGCATAGCGCGACCATCGGGTAGATATTTAAAGAGTGTACACTTCGTAGTCGAGCAACTTTCGGTGTCCCAGTTTGTTCGTGGTAACTGGTCACGTTGGTCGATTACATCGCTTTGAATTTTATTTAGTCCTTTTCAACTCTTTTTTTTCTTATGTTCCATACTGCAGTGCCACTTCAGCAAAAAACGCTCCCTCTTTCAGTTGAAGAAAACCGAGTATGCGAAATTGGCAAAGGAGACAGTAGAATTGAGAAGGCATTGTAAAATTCAAGAAAACAGAATATCGGAATTGGAAAAGGTGAGGGAATTCATCAGATCACTTTCCTGATGGCTTGACTTACAAAACTCTCAGAAAATGGGATGGAAACGCTCTTTTTTCAATTTTGTTATTGAGCTTTGCAATATTAAGCATACTAGTAAAATTATATTTTGACGGTATTCGATGGTGCAAAAACTCACCCAACGCATGAATTTCATTTCGCGGTAGGTTGCAGAAAATGGGTAAGGTTTTGAACTGAAGTCTGTATTTTCTCAGATCTGTGATGATGCTGACGAATCGGAAAGCAAGCTGAAGCAGAGGATCGCTGAACTGGAAAAGCAGATCTCTCCTACAAAAGTTCCTGATGAGAAGTCGAAATCAAAAATCCCACAACCTCGCCTTCTGGATGCTCTTGGACCCAAGTTCGTTTACGTACACCTCAAAATCGAGAGACTAGGTTCATGATAGCAAGAGACGGCAGTTTTTTCCGCACCGTTCCTCTTGACAAGGATATTATCTTTCCTTTTCCCTCAGTTATGCTATCTTTTTGAGTTTATGCTACTTTTCTAACTGGAAGTTGTCATTCCCACTGAATAGATTCTTAGTTCTCTGTCGCATTTTTTCTCCAATGTCTACCACTTCGTTGTTTTTCGTAGTCCCTCCTTTCGTACGTAGCCAGTCATCAGGCTCTCTATGGTTCTGGTTTTCTGGTCCTAATTGTCCTTGACTGCGATTCTCCGTGGTAGATCTGCTTTGTGCTGCTTGCCTTTTAGTTTTTATCCAACTGATTCCTTAACCGATGTACGCCGTGTGCTTTGCCATCCTATCATACCTGTTTCTCCTCATCGTTTCTTTTTCTTCACCTTTTCATTCAGTATTGGCCTTCCTAGCCTTATTCAAACCCTCTGTTTATCCTTGCATTTTCATTGTGCTTAGTAGTCCAATTTAGTTGCGAAAGGTTCATGCTGGGTTCCGAAAATACACACAGAGGGATGTTTTATAGCTCTCGACTCTGTGGATTGATCTTTGTAGACATTCTTTGGCAATTCTAGACTCTATAATTTTAGAGAAGTCAATGGCGAACGTAGTACGGAGCAAGCAGGAGTTGCAAAGGTACACTCCAAGATTGTTTTTCAGGAAATGCTATAATGATGAAGATGATTCTTTTCAGGAGGAGTCATACGTGTCGGCGTCGTCTTCCCCACCATTGCTACAGAAGTCGCTTGATAGGACAGCAGGACCCATGTTTGAGGTAAATAATATCGTAGTTTTTTTTTGTTTAAATTGCGATTTTTTGAAGTTACAAAGTATGTTCAACAAGTTGCCTTACTTATATATATTAGGTTGGAAGATAAGTCTTGCAACACTTTGGACAACACAATTTCATATTTCTTTGTTGAACGAGACCTTCAATCCATATCTGTGAGGCTTCTTGCGTCGATCTCTGAAAGGTAGAAAGCTGTGGTGGGCTACTATGAAGTCATTTTGAAAATAGCGGATCACTCTGAAGTCCGCTAATTAACTTACCACCCGAATACTGCCCAATCGCCTTACCTCGACCCTCGACATGGATGGTCCATCATCGAGATATATCACTTCCCTACATATTTTTAGGGGAATTAGTAGCTGATCCATACAACATCATTTCAGGAATCGGTCGTTGAAAACTCAGCCACACCAAATCGTTCTCTACACACAACCCTGTACAAGAAACTTGACAAAACTGCGAAACTTTCTGATTCGGTGGAAAGTAAGGCTAACACGAGTCGCTGCGCTCAACAGTAGTTTCGTTGTACGTTTACTTTACCAAATAGTATAATAGATTGCACAATAATTATCCGCTGCTCATTTTTGCCGTTCGCTTTAACTACTTAATGTCGTTGTATGTAGCTTGAAACTGATAGATAACTCGTACAAAAACGTATATCTAACCATGTCTGTACACATGAATGATTCGTTTTATCCACTCGTGCCACGGTTACTTATCTACCATACTTGTACCATGAAGTAACTTTTTTATGCATGTTTATTACAGTACCATAAAGAAACGTTTTAATGCATGTTCATTACACTGTTGTAAAACTGAGTTCTGTGAGATAATGCGTGAAAATGTGTAAGATTTGCAGTGAACTAGGTAGGAGGTGAAGGAGAACACACTTTCAGATTAGAGCGTTAAGCGTCTAGCGAGTCGGCGCTAATGATCTGTGGCGGAGTCCCGCTGCTGCGGACGTTCTCGCGTTGGATGATGCTTTTAACAAGCAAATTTGCGTACAGATCTATCATAATGTTATATCTACCTTAAAGCCACATTACACCATAGTAAAAGAAACGGCGTTGCCAGCAGAGCGCGCGCCCAACGCTCAATGCTCCGACTCTGAACGACGCTATTCATACTTTTTACGTTTTGTGGTTACCCTGGGATCAATCAACTATCATATTTGATAAGTGAATGCCCGAAAACGTTTGTTTGTGATGCTAACCATTAGCAGGTTCAGAAGGCGAAGGCGGTGTAAGGTCAAATAAGTACAGTCATACAAATAGTCTTCGGATCGAATTGTAAATAGGTATTAGCCTTGGACCACTTGAGCTTTCCATACTTCTCAGGTCGGCAAATTGCTACCAGGCTGGTCTGGGGCAAAGAAGCCCTGGGTTGTACGTCTAGCCTTCGCAGTCCATTGTATAGCCCACACAGACTTCCAACATTGCTACGATTTTGAACGTGAATGAATTGCGGTGGTTCATCCTAGTTCGACTAAACCTTATCGATGTCAAACGTCTTTTGAACTTCGGGTAAGGATGATTTCCATTGGAGGCATAGAAGGTCACGTTGTTCCAGGCGAGGTTCGGGAGCATTCAGATTCTTTGTAATAGATTTCTCGACGAGTTAGATTTGTCTTATGGTATTGGGAGGCTCGCGTCGTTTCAAAAATGCTGAAAACCGCCGGCTACTCACTGTCGAAGAAGAGAATTCTCGATGGTTGATCCCTGATAAAGCACTGCTCGCCTATGTGAAAGACGCAGTGTAGCGGAGGAAGGGAACAACTTCCAGCTAACCCTCAAAAGACAGCTATCCGGAAGAAATGGGGGACGGGAGAGGATGCAGGAGTATGTTATCCCTACCGTGGATCTCATGGATTTTGTAGATGTATTTATGTAGAGCAGCAGCCACCGCCGGGGTACTAGGAATGCTAGTTTATTTATTTATTTATTTATT